>OMMV01191676.1:0-13280 GCA_900302635.1 Chatrabus melanurus
TGTGTGTGTGTGGGGGGGGGGGGGGGGGGGTTGTAAAGTAGCAATCAATTGTTAAATTGTTTATTAACTCTGTACTTTTTTAAGTTGAGTGTGTTTCTCAAAGAGGAAGTTTCACATTTACCTGAGCAATTTTGGGATGGTAGTAATTGTACTTTTACTTGAGTATATATTTTCGGTACTCCACCCACGCCTGTCCACAAATAAAGAGACAGACTGGGGTGATGACATAGCCCCTGTCGTCCTCAATCACTTAGTAGATATAATTAATCCAATAATTGTGTTTTGGCCAATAAGCTTTTTTTTCATATGAAACAACACTTGTCCATTAAATCATAGTAGTGTGTGATATCAGGGGTCAGAGACACACATTTGCAGCTGGGTGGACTGAGACAATGCAGATTAAGTGTCTTGCCCAAGGACACAGGCAAGTTGCAGGATTCAAACCCAGGTCTACATATTGGCAGGCCAGCTCCTTATCCACTGAGCTACCTGCTCTAACGGCATTTAGTGGTAGTTGACAAAACCTTAACTTACTTAGCTGTTCTCTAATGCGGAGGAGAGAAACAGTTGTCCTCTGAAAGGTCAAAACAGGGCAGTCACCAGCTCTGAATGAATATTTCTGCATACTTGTAAAATCTCGCCCCCTTTCAAATGGACAAACCAAATTAGTTGTAGCATCAGTTCCATGCAAAATCCCATTTCACATGGAATTATATCACAGCATGGAAGTGGAAGATGCTCTGCATTTTTGTTTAGCTGCGACTTTAAGAGGGCACAGAAAAAAAAAGTGCAGGAAAATAGCATCTCTGACCAACTTATTCAACCTCAATAAACAGCAGGCTGGGAGATCTCCTAAATGTTTCTGAAGGAAATAATATTACGGCTGTTTGTCTCTTGTCTCATATTTGTGGCGTGACAAACTGAGTCATCGCTTATTAGGTTGTAACTTCAGGGAAATCAGACAGAGACCAGGACCGGCAGTGCAGTCTCTTTTTTCATGTAATAATTAACTTATGACTTAAACTTACAGCACATTTTTGCCGCGTACAAAAGCACACAATTTTATAATGGCTTACAATAAGGTGTGTAGCTTAGCAACACAACTGTTTAACTCAAAGAGGCATTATGTGAAAGTCACGATGATTCTAATTAAATTGGCATAAAGACAGAAAGTGCAAGGATATTGCATCTGGTATGTACTTTAAAATTATGTTTTAGATAAAGGCTACATTAAGGCAGGTAAGTATGATTCTATATTCTTTAAAAGGAAAATTAAAAGCAGGGCATCAACATGTAATGCAACTTTCCAATGTTTTTACAAATGAGGGAATATGGACAGTGGGACACCAGGTTGTCACTTAGAAAACACAATGACTATGGCAGGTGGTATGTGCTGTTATAATGCATATTGTGAAAGAAGAAAAACAGTTTGAGTTCATAATACACTATACAGTCTGCCTCTTTTCTATGATGGTGTGATTTTCTGTCTCAGTGGGATCTTTGTTATATTAAATTGATTTGGTAATGGCCAGCATGGTGGCTTAGTGGTTCGCACTGTTGCCTCACAGCGAGAAGGTCCCAGCTTCACTTCCGACCTGGTCCTTTCTGGGTGGAGTTTGCATGTTCTCCCCGTGTTTGCGTGGGTTCCCTCCGAGTGCTCTGGCTTCCTCCCACTTCC
Organism: Chatrabus melanurus; assembly: GCA_900302635.1. Classification (NCBI taxonomy): domain Eukaryota; kingdom Metazoa; phylum Chordata; class Actinopteri; order Batrachoidiformes; family Batrachoididae; genus Chatrabus; species Chatrabus melanurus. The sequence goes on from OMMV01191676.1 coordinate 1,679, forward strand.
AAAGACATGCAGGTTAGGTGAATTGGTGACTCGAAATTGACTGTAGGCGTGAGTGAGAGTGTGAATGTGTCTGTTTGTCTATATGTGCCCCTGCGATGGACTGGCGGCCTGACCAGGGTGTACCCCGCCTCTACCCAATGACCGCTGGGATAGGCTCCAGCACCCCCTGTGACCCTTAATTGGAATACATGGGTGTAGAAAATGAATGAATGATTTGGTAATGACGACCAAGTAAATACGTCCTTCAGTGGAAAACACACAAGGTATGTGTGTCATCATGCTACCAAGTGAAATAGTCCTTGTCTGTGTGAGACTGGGTGTTTTGCCTTTACAACATGCATTAAAAAAGATAACACAGAATAAGCAACAGTGGCTTTATTGGCCACCAGGACCATGTTTACATGCTGGACATATTCACCAAAATTGGTATGTTCAATAGGTACTCTTAGGAGGTACCTATTGAATTTTTAACAGGACCCCCTCTCAATACCTCCCACATTCCGAAATGCTGGCAGAAATCCAAAATGGCCCCCAATGAACCGATACGTATCCGTTAAATCCTTGATATTGCTCCAAGTATAACAATCTTAAATGTAGGTTTTCAATGTCAAGGAATTCAATGAGAGACACAATATAATACAAGAGAACTAAAAGTAAGTATGATTCTGGCAGGTGATAGATAGCAACTTCACAGTATTGTATGACTATTGTCGCTGCAACTGTCCTTAAGAAATGTAAGCATGATCTCATTGATGAACATATCCAGCTAATGTACCGACGATGTTTTGATAATTCATTATAAATGCAAATAGCATCACATTATGTTTATATATGTATCCATATTTGCCGTGTGACATACAGTTAGTTTTAGTTTTTTTGTCAGTTTCTTGCAGAATAAATTCATTTCCCCGAATAGGTCTTGTGTACTATTCATACTACCAGAGTTTACATGTCAATATTGTCAGAATCAGACTGGATTTGAAAATTTTGTTCGAATAATGGCGGCCATTTTGAATTATTCACATGTATTCTTGCCTATATCATGCTCCATTTTAGTTCTACACCATTCTGCTATATCTCATTGAATTCCTCGAACCTGAAAACCTACATTTATACTCCAATATTGTTATGTTTGGACCAATATCAAGGATTTTACGGATACATATCGGTTTGATGGCAGCCATTTTGGATTTTTGTCAAAATTTCAGAACATGGGGGGTGCTGAGAAGGGGTCCTCTTTAAAATTCAATAGGTACCCCTTAAGGGTCCCACATACCAATTTTGGTGAATATGTCCGCTCTAACTATACATGTACCTGCTCAAACAAGTCCAGACATGTCCCACTGTGCCAACATTCCAATTTAAACTAATACAAAAGAAAATAACTGAAAATGATGCTAAAAGATACCAACATGACCCATAATAGGTTTATTGGTCCTCACCTGTATCTATCAGAACCCAAACTTTAAAAACTGAATATACAGTAGTTTGGATGTTTGCTCCCTCATTTGATAAACCATTGATTCATTCATATATACATCTCCAGCATCAACTCATTCACCTTCATCAACGCTTATGTTTATGATCAGTACCGGGATCAAGTGCTGCAGAAACCTCGTCTGCCTCCTCTTTTTGGAACGTAAGCCGTGGTGTGGCTGTTTGCAGATCAGACTGCTTTGGTAAAGTTACGGTTTAGCTCTCTCAGCTGAATCCTTGATGCTGTTTAGATTCTTTAAGTGCTTTTGAAAGTGGGGACTCTTCAAAGTTCAAGGCAATTTCCATCAAATGCAACAGGATGACTATTTGCAATAAACGGTCAATTACCTGAAGCAAGTGTCTTATAACTCAACTGCAGTTAGTCCGTGTTTTATTTGGATGAGTAATTTTTATTTAATGCAGCAATGTGCCGTGGGGATTTGCCCAAGGGGCGTGGACTAGCTTCAAAAGAGTGGACTCTTCAACAATCAGAGCAATTTCCACCAAACACAACTGAATGACTGTTTGCCAAAAATGGTCAATTACTTGAAGCAAGTGTTTTATAACTGAACTGCAGCCAGTCGGTCTTTTTTTTTTTTTTGGACTATTAGTTTTTATCTAATACAGCAATGTGTTGTGGGGCTTAGCCTTGTCTGTTGATTTGTTTGGAGTGGAAACATCTGGGGGATGCAACTGCCAAAGATGTGCTGATGTGGTAATCACGCTGAAAACAAAATATCACTTTTCAGCTTCTATTCAAGCAGAACAGAAGCTAAAGTTCTGTTTTTTAAAACATGAAATCACTCTGTCAAGACTGTGAAAATGGAGACGCTGGAAGAAACAAGTGCAGTACAATGGATTTGCACTGACATCGCAGGTCAAAGGGCATGGGCTAACTTCCAGTAGAGCAATGATCAATTACTTTAATTCCAAGTAAGAGGATGAAGAAGATCTACAGTGGTATTACACTTGGGGCGAAGAGATCAAAAGCCATGAATGTGCCAATAATCTAACTTAATAGCAAATAAAGCTATGGATTTATTTGAATTACATTTTATCCAGGCTTCATGCTTCATATAAATATTATCTTCAGGTGATTGCTTAAGTAGACAGTAATTGGGAGAATTTATCCTGTGAAAGTTTACATAATTCACAATCACAACCAAGGTCAAAGGCTAAGCTCAGAAGAAAAAAATCATGGCATATAAATTGATACATCTTCTGCACATGTGGCATTCATTGGATTCTATGAACTTGAATGATGGAATTATGGCATGTATGGAAACTATGAAACGCTCCCTATGAATGTTTTATGTCATCAATGACATTAGGGCTGGAGGCCTTGGGCTTCCTTTTTCTTTCATAATGGGCGTGTACGACCTCACTTTACTAACACTGGCAATTGTGGATCTGTGCCTTTGGCATGAATTGTGAACTCCACATATTATTAGAATAGGTCAGAACATGTCCACGTCAGTTCGTACATATCAATTATGGTATTGCTGGTGCAGCTCAAATCAATTGTAGCCATCTATACTGGTTGAGGATAAACCTACAAACTCCTCCCCCTACTCTGTTAATCTCTGCCAACCATCAGCATCACCTACAAGTGTAATTCTCACAGTCATTGTCAAGAAGAGCAAATCTGGTTTAAATCAGGTGAGGTTGGGGGTTTGATTGCGGCTGTGGAGGACTCTGCTCTTACCCACAGCCAGGTGGCGGGGGCGTGTCCAGGGTCTGACCAGGAGTCCCTGAGCATACATCTGTGGAACTCTGGGTGTGGGCTCTGGGTGCCCCTGGGCAGGGATTCCCTCTGTGGGTGTGGGCTTTTGGTGAGGTGTTGTTCGGTGCTTCTGCTGTTGCCTGGTGGCCCCATGGGGTGAGGGGGAATGGGCCTGGGTTTAGATGGGGATGGTGGTGGGGTGGTGTGCTGGGGGAATGGCAGGTGCCCTTTCTGGGTGGTGTTAGTCACCCTCTGGATGTCTGGTGGTCTTGATGATACGGGTGCATGCCTGGCGCAGACGGCTGGGGCATGCTCCCCTTTTGGCTCCAGTGCTGTGGACTCACCCCCAGGGGGCACTGTTTTGTCTTGCCCTGGTGGGTGGTTTCAGGTGGGAAATTGGACCGCCCTTTCTGTGGGGTCTGCACACTGTCTGGGGTTGGGGCTAGGGGTCTGTGTCCATGCCTTGAGCTCACAGGCCTGTTTACTCTTGCATGAGGGATGTTTTGGTGTGCCTCTCCATGCTGTGGGTAGGCTGGATTCCCTGAGGGTACTCCGAGCCTCCTAGCAATGTGAGGAGTTGACCCTTAGGCCACCTGTCCTCTCACTGTGTCCTCTCATATGATGGCTGACATATTTGGAATGGGATGCCTGCGGTGACTAGAAGTTCCCTGTGTGACAGAGGGGCCCGCCTCCAGTGTAGGGGGGCAATGTGTAACTCCTCATACTCACTTTAACACACATCTCATTATATGTACATAAATTTATAGCTGTCACACACGATGCACAAAAACACTCATGGAACTCACAATTTTTCAATATACATTTTAACTCATGAAAAGCCCTGCACATATTAACCACAGTCTATTATCACCACTGTTTCTGTCATAGACACTTTTTGTTACCTATATTTTTATATGTTATAGTCAATTTTTATTGTTTAAAAAATGCATATATTCTTAATTGTATGAGGCAACTGTGACTCATACTAGAGCAATGTATACAAAGAGGGGTCCAAAAAAAAAAGAAATCAGCCTATTTTTTTCCTCTTGTGTGTCTGTGTCGAAGTGATCAGTTCTTTATTTAAAAAAAAATGCACTAGGAAATTTCCACTGCCCTGAAGCTTTTCTAAAAAGCAGCTGAACATAAATTGGGAAGTGAATTGGTGAGAAGGCATGGAGGGAATTTTAGGGGTAAATGTTAATATAATTACCACCATATCATCTGCAAATGAGAAGATTTCTTCAATGAACATATTCTAATTAATCCTGGTCGTTTATTTCTTTTTTGTTGTTGTTGCTGTTGTTGCTTATGTGCATGGATCATATCTGATTCTCTGTATAAAGGAGGGAGGGGTGAGTGTCTTACTCATTTGCTGACACAGGAGAGCGAGCCCTGCACCCGGACTGAGGTTTTCTCATTCAACACTCTATGCTTGTGCCAAATGCACAACAAATTGTCAGAATATCTTAAATTAAATCACATAAAATCAGCATATTGCATTTAATTTGCTCACTAGGTAGCATCTGCTTCACAGAGGTATGTGATGACTGATGCAGTGTTTCTAACAATGAATAATTAAGTGTGACTTGGAATTTTGGGTCTTCGGTAAATGTGTCGTCATTTTAAAAGAGGATAAGAACTGCAGGGCCAAGCAGAAAATGCTTCAGGAAACCTATTTGACACCACAATCATACTGGATGGTTTATTCAGTTAATGGGTTCTACTATGGCCACGCACACATAAAGCACACAGAGTTAAAAAGCTTAATGGATTTCTGTCCTCGACCCTTCAGGTCCGTGTGCACACTGTGACACAAAGACACACACAGCTGCTGAGCACTGCCAGGGTTCGACTAAGTTCTGATGCTCTAACACACAAAGCAAATGCACAGATCAGCAGTAATGTTTGTCAGGGGGGTCTTTTATGTGAAAATGGTTAGTACCATATTGTGTATCATGATTATTTATTTGTGGCGCTTCAAATACCTCCAGGGCGCAGACATGATCTCACTAAATTTCAATTATTTATTTTTTTTGCTCTGTACTGATTCATTGTCTTGTAATTGACAGAGTAATAACACTGCCTTGTTTTCAAATGTATACTTTTGTTAAAAAAGATTCAGGTTTTACAGATTTCCATGTCTGGAGTGTGCTGCTACTCATACCAGACTTTGGCTGTGTCCCGGTTCAGGGGACGCATCCTTCGACCCCTGCGTTCGTCAACCGCATGGGTCATAGTGGCGCGACGAGGCTGTTTTATTTCAAAGGCTCCTTGGAATGTGGCCGACGAATGCATTCTTCTTTCCCCCGAAAACGAAGGATACAACAGGTGTATCCTTCACGGCCCAAACAATCCCAAGAGCGATTGCGTGGATTTGTTTTTCAAGACAAAATGGTTGGTAAATTTAAAAAAATAAAAAAATTTGTGCTCCATATGTCCAATTATAAATAAGAAACGTTTATAAGTGAAGTACAAATAAGCATTGAACAATCATTACTAAACTAAGGCTTATGCCCACTACGCTAGCTTGTCATGTGCAACTGTCAAGGTTGCTAGGTGACAGGGATTAGAGATTGTTTGCACTAACGTCATGTGGGGCAATTTATTGACAATTGTTCCAATTTCAGAGAGCAGTATTTACCACTAACATTTAAGTTATTTTTTTGGATGTATGTAAAGTCGTCCTCTGCTCTTACTGGAGTCCATTCCTTCCGTAGTGCTTAGCTGCAAGTCCTGCAGTGCTAGTATGTTAGCCTCTACAATTCAATTTATTTATTTATCGCCAAATCACAACACAAGTCGCCCCAAGGCGCTTCACAAGGCGACCACTTGCTCACATTATCCAAATATCCGAATGTGTTTGATTACGGATCTACTCCGCAAAACTCAATTCACATAATAAAAGTTAGTGGTCATCGGTAGCTTCAGCTAAAATTTTTTAGCTGTTTATCAGTTTAACATTATGATTTTAACTTTTCAGTTAGCAGATTAGCAGTTATTGAAGCTAACTTTTTGGTTAGCTGTGCCCACCACTGTTAGGTTGACATGATTTAACTAACGATGGACTGTATAAAAGAAAACATTAAGTACAGGTCATACTAATGTTGGCATCAACCAAAGTTAGCATCACACTCGGAAGCACTAAGTGCAATTCATGGCACCTGTCATTATGCTACATCCACATGTCGGCTGGAAGCGTCAGACGGTAAACGGGCTGTTCCATTGTTTTCAATGAGAGGATGATGCAAAATTCAGCCACCGCTGGCTGTGAGCACGGCAATGCTGCAGCGACGAAGACAAACCGGATGTTGTGTTGTCTTTAACGATGAGAGCAAGCGATGGACTCTTTAAGTGCAGAGTGTCATCCCATTTTAATCAAGAAAATTTAAATAATTTGTGTTATATTACAAAAACAAATTAAACTGTATTGTTAAGCCTGTATCTCATTGAGAGACGACTGTTTGACGACTGTGACGAATGAATTTTTAGATGACTGTTCACGAATTTGGCCAAGTTTTTGGCGACCGTTTAATGAATTAGACAACTGCTGGGCATCTTGCTGAAAGAATATTTGACGAATATTCGCTAAGCGGCCTTATGTCTGTCGTTAATTACTCGCTAATGACCGGTGACCACATTTCAACCATGATCTGACCTTAAGCAAACCGGGAGACTGAAACAGGCCAGGGGGCGACTTGGTAGCGGCCTATTGATGACTCCTTGGCGAGTAAAAAGACTAGTTAGGGAATAGCTAGCGATAAGTTAGTGAAAATAAGCAGTCGTTTGTTTGCCACCAGGGTTTTCAACATGTTGAAAATCTACAGGTGAACGAAAGCGAGCCGAGCAACTAATTAGTGAATGGGGATACTGATTCCGACTGCTTAGAGAATAATTTCAGAATACATTGACACCAAGAGCCAATTTAGACGAATAGCCATTCGTCTCTGTCGCCAATCGGTTGCAAGCCCAGTGAGATACGGGCTTTAGTAAAAGTTGACTTTTTAAGCAATCATCAGAGCCAAAGCTTCCTGTTTTAATATAATGTTGGACAAATCACTAAAACTCTGTTGTATCTTTCAATTAAGTAAATTATTGTCTGTCATTAACACTGAAAAATCATTGCATCTCACGTCATCATGTGTCGCTGCAGACAACAGCAATTCTGCTGTAACGACCATGACAGTTTTTCTATGTGGCCCATCAATAGTCAAATGTGCCATGTCAACAAAACATTGTCCAATATTTGGTCAAATCTTTCTCTCTTTTTGATGTCACGAAATACACACACACAAAAAAATGTAACAGACCAAGGGGGTAAGTACTTTTTGTCGACGCAAATGCAAATATCAGAGGATGAGTGTATTAGCTGCATAGCAGCATTACAATAATCAATGAAATTTGCATACGTCATGAGTAAACCTCATAAATCTGCAGGTACCGCACTAAAAAAGGGATGCATCATTGCACTAAAAGCATAATGCTATTAAAGGACTGGAGGCTGCAGATGTGAAAAACAAATCATTTTTGTCCTGCTGTGTTTGAAGAGCTATAACAATTCAATAAAACTCAAGGGCAGTCCTAAGCTGCGGCAGATTTGGGAGAGAATCAGGCATTAAAATAATGCCACATGCACTGCAGTGATCGTCCAGCCTTGTGTAACACAATGAACTGTGCGCTGTTGAAGGAATACACATATAATCTGGGGATTAATAATCTGATTAATGCAGAGCGAGCATCATGTTACTGAGAGTGATCACTTTAATGCTATCACAGGTGTTTACATAGTAATCACGTCACTATCACATTTTATACTCATTTTCCAAACACTTCAAACTATTCCCTGACATCTCTTCTGTCGTCACCATATTTGTTTTTCCACCCTCACAGACTTTCTTACAGATTGCTGCTATTTGCTATTGTAACTTTTTCTCAGATAGTTGAACAAGCTGCTACCTCCTGTGCTGAAAAGACCAATGTGGAAGTACCAAAATCTTGCAGCTCCTTGAATGGCCAAATGCGAGTCAATCCCCAAAGAACCTCATGTAAAAATGTCCAACTTTGCAGCAGAAACATACATGTTTAGAGCCTGGTATAAAAAAATGGTTTTGGTCTCGATAGATAGTTTCCTCATTTCTGTACGGGGGTGAATTTTAATACAACTCATTAGTTTAAGCTATTTTAAGCCAAAAGGTTATGAATAATTAGGGGCGTGGTCTCGTTGAATGACAGCTAGTGTGTCCTGGGTCCAGGCGACCACTGCTAGCGGGTGGCCACTAGCTGTGGACTCAACCATGTTTGTCCTTTCTGAGCATTTTACTACAAATATCTGAACTAACATGGCTTGCTGTGCCGTTAATTGTACTAATAGACCATCTAAGAAGTTGGTGCTCCAGTATATCCGTTGGGTGAAATTTTAGTATTATTTCAATTGTATATTAGCACCGTTAGCACTAATTAGCATGTATCGATAGCTTGAATATGCATTAATCAATCATCCGAATTCAGTTAAGCCTGTTAGCCTTACCTAGCTTGGTCCCTTTGAGATAGATGGGCGTATTCAGGCTTTATTTGTCTCGCTCAGGTCATGTCAGTCTTGCCCACGTTGCACTCCTGCACCCATTTATGGGTTAGTGGATTTATGCTGCTGTCACGCTGTGGCGGATTGAGGAAAGGTGTAACGGATACGAAATTTTGATATCCATTCGTGTCCATGTTTGTCCTGTACACGTTCTTTTCTCATTCGTTAAATGCGTTCCTTGTCAGTTGATATCCAGCGAGTCTGTCAAAAAGTTTTGTGCATGTTCAAAACTTGCATGTACAAACACCAGGGAAGACGGAGAGCTTCCCTGGTGTTTGTACGTTTGTTTCCCGTTTCTTATGCCTTTTGTCCTGCACTTGTTCGTTACTTCTACGGTATTCATGCGTTCTTATGCTGTGGTTGGCCGTTTGTATGACCCGAAGACACTGAACATGGAACGGCTAAAATGGCCGTCTAGCGCACATATACTGGAGGGGTAGTGGACAAGGAACGGATGGCATAGCGGACGCCAACCGGTCAACTGAACAAAACGCATGATGACAGGATAAGTACAGTATAAGGACCGCAAAAATAAAGGATAACTGCCGGGTAAGAAACGGACGGGGTTCTACTTTCTGGCGTCGCACCAGGCCATGTAAAACGAGGTCCTTTTCCACAAGTGGCTGGGTCCTTCTGCTTCTCTACCTTCTTTGTCGGCATGCTGGAAGAGAAAATGGAGATGTGAATCATTGAGAAGCGGACTGCAGTGGCCAGTCCGTTGTGTTTATAGGCCGTTCCGCGTCCGTCACATGACCTGTGTTTCTACGTTTGTTGCGTGTTTTGTCCGTGACCTTGCTGGTGGAAGTCCGGTAAACGTTCGTTTTATCCATTTATCTGTTCATCATCCGTTCGCGTCCGTTGGTAAAGTCGCTACACATTCAGTGGTTGGCCGCTCATTGTCCGTTTTGTCCGTTACATATCCTGTACTTATCCATCCATCAGAGCCCCAGATCCACCGGAGACCGACGGATTAAGCGATTTCTGCCACCGGACAGATTATTTCAATCCATTACACATACCTTTCCTCAATGCGTCACAGTGTGACAGAAGCATTAGGCACTGCCAAGATGGCGACATCCAAAACCAAGCCACTTCAAACCCGCTCTGCAGAAAACCTGTGGGCGGTGTCACAGAGGGTTTGTCCAGTATTTGAAGTTAATACAAATTACGCTAGATTAAAATCCAATTTTTACTCTTCAGGAAGCACACACGGATTTTTCAAATTATTTTCCAGCTGGAACTGGACGACAAGACGCTTCCATGATGACGAGCGATCTCTCCTCCATGTTGTGGTCCTGAATACTGAGGAGCTGTGATATTTGCCGTCTCCCGCTTATTTTTCAGGTGTGATCTGATAACATTGTTCAGAGCCTCATTCTGCTGTCAGCATGTTTGGAAAGCATCAGGTCTGTTTTCTCACGTCTCTCTCTCTCCACTTTGAGGATTTTTATTGACAGGTCCCCCCTCCCTTACCCCTTCATTAGCTTCCCGTTCTGGGCTTTTCATCTCCAACCGCTTTCAACACCACTGCGGCTGAAGACTTGAAGTTACTGATTGCTGTCATTTCCCCAGCTTAGTCCTCGTCTATCTGAGAGGGAGCACATCTTAAATGCACTTCGCACTGTCTGATAACAGTGGGAAGTCTCACGGAGAATAGAACAGTATTCACAATATTTTCCTGACTTTATCCAAACTGCATTTCTGCCAAACTAAGATACACTCAGTGGTGACCTTAGTGGCCACCAGACCTGGGCTTTGAAGGAAACTAACCACCAAGCTCATTTAAACCTACATGTAACTTCAAAACTGCACAAGAAGTGTCTGCTTCAGCTATATTCATACATTCCAGGGGGGTTGTGTGAAGTTTACCGTATTATTTTGAGAACAGAACCAGAAAATAACGGTTGATTTCTCTGATTTAGTCAAAAGAAAAGGTCAATCTCTCTCACTGACAACACACCTGCTCTTATTCAACCACCTCTCTTGCTATCTTTGGCTTTTGCCGCTTGTTATACTAAATCCTTTCTGCAAAAAGAAAAAGTGTTTGCAAAAGACAGTTGCGGCTGTTAAGCCCGTATCTCACGGAGCGGCGAATGCTGACGAACGTGGCGATTTTTGGGTTTCGTCAGGGTTCGTAAACGGTTGCAAAACAGTTCTCAAACAGTTTTTGTTGTCGCACAGAAATTTTGGACAGTGTATTTTTCTGCAAACGTTAGCAAAATAGTTGTTAGCATTTGCAAACGGTTGTAAAACGTGTGGCTAAAAGTTATTTTTGGCTCGCCACGTAGTGAACACAAGCAAAAGCTGCAGCAGCAGGCAGACAAAGCAATTCTTCCTCAAGGGCAGCAGCACGTCGGGCAGAAAAATGCCGCTCATGACAGAGGTGAGCCCTGATTTTTGCCAACATTCGTCAGGAGAGTGGCGAATCCAAAAATCGCTACGTTCTTCAGCATTCGCCGCTCCGTGAGATACCAACCTTAACAAATGTTAATTTGTGAGATCTGGCAACACGGACCTGTTGGACGTTCCTGCGGTGGTGAAGTGCCTCGTTGTTTATCAACAAAAAAGGGTCGTAATTTGTTCTGTTTCCAGTGAATTTACTCACCTGTGCTTATAATCTGTTTGTGCTGCTGCACACTGTGACTTTTGTGTTTTTTTTTTAAATAACTACTCGAGCCTGTTTTCTGTGTAGTTTAGAACTAGGAGCGGTTAGCTTAGCGGTTAGCTCTTAGCCTGCGTTCTTTCTCTCTCTCTTAGTTTATTTCTTGCACTAAGGTTAGTTTAGCTGCGCGATGTTGTCAGACAGGGTGGCTCTGTTAGAGAGT
>OMMV01191678.1:0-10833 GCA_900302635.1 Chatrabus melanurus
GCCTGATTTTCTCATAAATTTGAAGAGACACCCTCAAACAAACTGTCATTTTATCACCAAAAAGAAATTATTAATTCTTTTTAAAGGTGAGATGTAATCAGACATTTTACATATTTATTCATAAATATGAACTATTTAACAGCTTCTCTTTATTTAAAAAAATTTTGGACACATTTAATATGCCTAAAACTTTTGCACAGTACTGTATGTGCAAATAGTAATGGACCTAGTACAGATCCTTGTGGCATTCCCACTGAAGATACTAGTAAAGCGAGTATTATTAAATTTAACACATTGCATCCTGTTAGCTGAATGTGAAGATATCCATGCCAGTGCTGTAATAGCGATAATAGCTCAGTAATAATATCTCACTTTATCCGAGCCTAAACTCCCTCAGATTAGTATGTCTATCCGAACCTACCCTTATAAGGTACCACAGGTGTGGTGCATGTGCTTGAAGAAAAATAACAATATAAGGCTTATGGCAGGAATGCAGACATGGGAGAACAAACCGTCTAATTTCCCAATCCAAGAATAATGATGACTAAGGGTTTGGTGGAAGAGTTTCTGTCCAAAAGGAAAGCAGCCGTTTGCACCGTCCACAATCCCCTGTGGAATGCGATGACCTGTGAGCTCTGCGGCTGAAGGGCGTAGAGGAGGAGAACTCACTCGTTCCTCTCTGAGGGTAAACTCTGCCTGACACACTGACCAATTCTGCTCACGTCAAATGTGTGGGTTACAAAACATTCCCTTTTGACACCAGAAACAGTACTTGGAGTTCAGGTTCAGCACTTTTCTCCACAAAAACAAACAGATCTAAACGAGTGAATTAATTTGCTTTGCCCTGCACACGTAAAGCACATAATTCACTTAAAGTCAGCAGAAAAGAGGAACGAGAGAAGTATTCAGCTAAAAAGAAGATGGGATCCTGTTTAATTTATGATAATTGCTTCCCAGAGGAGCAGTCATGAGTTATGACGAAAGCACCAGATTAGGAGCGAGTGCACTTGAATATCTATTTCCCAATAAAAAGGAATACTTTATGTTTAAAAGGGAAAGAGAAAATCAGCCTGTTGTTGGCGTGGAATTTTATTATGACCAGGTGTATAGTGTTATACAATATTATGATATTATACAAAAAAAAGTAGCCTATCCTGCTGCCCACTGGCTTAAAGCGATTGACCTTATTTAAATTTTGACTGGGCACATCATCCCAAACATCACACCCACATTAGATTTTTTCCATTCTGAATAAATCCTTATCAAGTGAGATCATGGTCATTTGTTAGGCCAAGGGTGTCAGCTGTATAACTTTTCGCTGTCAGCATCTAGAGAACACAAAATGTGCAATTGTGCAACACAGACCGTTTCAGTCCAACTGTAGGTGTCAACTGGCAGACACACAAGCATAAGCTCTGTGTCGGCTTTGGAAAAAACGCATCAGAGGATGAGAAGTTAAAACAATGTGAAACAATATACTTTAGGACTGATTAAGCTTTTACTGGGGAACTAGGGCAAAATTAGTTAATTCCCATTTATTCAATGCAAATACTGAAATTCCTCGGGTGAAATGAAAAATACACGGTTTAGTTTGGGTGAAAAATCACCTGCTCACATACTGTCTTCTTACCACTCATGCTTTAGATGGCAGAAAGACGAAGTGCTCAACATGGAGGCGGCTGGGGACGGGTCATTATTCCGAAGGTCCATTGGTCCAAAATTTAGGCCTAAGTTACTTTTAAGGGACTCACCCTAATAGGCAAAAAATACCCCTAATTTGACCCAAATTGTTACTCAATTCAGTAGATTTTAGCGCTGCAGGCCCATAGAATGATACAAAAGGTTTAATTCTTAACATTCTAGCACCACAGACCCTTTTTTTCGGCATAACTTACTTTTAAGGGACCAATCTTATAAGGTAGTTCATGTTTAGAATAGCTGTAAAATTATTTAAATATTGGAAATTGTAACAAATACAAGCTTAGTATTGATAAATGTTTTGAGATATATAGTAAAACCCAAAATATGTAAATATTTTATTATTTTTATAGCTTTGAAGTATGCTAAAATGAGACTAAAACATGGGAAACTCCCCTAATTTATTTAACATTTAATAATAAATAATTATAATAAATTTTTGGGTTTTGGGGGCTTGCCCCCCAATTTTACAAATAAAATCCTTACTTGTTGGGTATTTTATAAATATAATGCATATTTCTATCTATAGGACGGGTCCCTTAAAAGTAACCTCGGCGGAAAATTAATATATATTAATTAATATGTAAATAATATATACAACTAATAAATTTGACACATGCTTTGAAGTAGATTAATATTCGGACAATGGGCCTTCGGACCAATGGGCCTTCGGGAATATTGACTTGTCACAGAGGCGGCTACTACATGCTAGCTGTTTCACACAATACAATGTCATAAAATTCTGGTGCCAAAACAGTTCCATTGACCTAATATAGTTTACAGTCCAATTTAATCTTCAAATACACCTTGTAAATTAAGATAGGATAGTACAAATACATTTACTTAAAGTAAAGAGTTTATGTATGTAGCAATCTAGCTAGATCGCCGAACTCATGGCGTACTTGTTCAGCTAGTTTATGAGCATATAATGTACTCTGCTTACACAGTATGCATTAATTGGGCAAGAAGGATGCTGAAAGTTAGCAATTTTAATAAATGATTCAACTAGTCTGTGACATTACCAGTGTTGCAAACTCAGTGACTTTGTCGCTAGGTCTAGCAACTTCTTTTTTTTTCACTACGCAACATCTTGCTGCATAAAAAACGCGGTAATTGTATCTGTCCGTAACTTATTTGCACTCAGCACCTTGAAGCAGCCCTTGCAATTTAGCAGCATTCCTTGTCCCAGTACAATGACAATAAAGGTTTTCTATTCTCTATTCTATTCTTTTCGGACCCCTTTAGCAACTTTTTTTCCCCCAAAAAGCGCCTAGTGACAAATCTAGCGACTTTATTTTTGTCAAACCTTAGCTACTCACTGTACAGAGCTATGCTAAGCTAAACTTAGCATAGAAAAGCTGGTTTCACAAAAATAATACATACGGTCCTTCCGTTCTGACATTTCATAATAAAAGTCCTCAGTATAAATGCTGCTGACCAGCGGGAACTTGCATCAACTTTTGAGTATTTTGCTAAGAGACAATAAAATAGCTAACAATATCATACTTTTGACGTTGGTTTTGTGGCACACAAGGTCGCGTTTTCAATACTGACGGGTAGACAATCACCGGAAGTTTGTGACAACTTGTGGTAAATTACAACATGTTGTATCCTATAGTAGTAGGCTACTGAGTACAGATTAGGAGAATAGTTTGGCAGAATGCGAAGGTCACGTGAAGATGCGCATGACATCATTTAATGACATTTAGCGACTTTTTGAGCAGGCTTTAGCTACTTCCTATTGGACACAGTTGGCAACACTGGACATTACATATTCATGCATGGGGGTGAGCTTCACGCTGACATCACAACAACTGCTGCACAAGCCGCAAGAAGTCACCATGACACCAAACTCTTAACACCAACTACCGGTATTCACCGGAATGTGTGTAAATCAAAATTTTAATTGTTCATGTAACCAGCTTTTACAGTATTGAAATGCTTTATTTCAACGTAGAATATCATAATAACAATTTAGTCTGTAAGGCCAAAGTCATTTTATTTTACTGGATACTTTACATGCAAATTCAAAATTGATATTTATCGAAACCCCATCGTGATGACAACATCTTTATAATTTCATCCAATATATTTTGAGATTGGTAATCTTTGAAATACTGCATCCACAAGAAGAAACTTAAAAAGAAAATTATTAATTCAGCGCTTTTGTGATAAGAACAAGTAAGTCTAATATAGGCCCTGAGGTCCATTGGTGCCCGTGCTTACCCCTGGACTCCATAGCATGAAGCGGATAAGAGTCTACAAATCCCCCAGGAGGCATCAGACCATCGTACGCTACTTACCCAGCCAAAGCTGGTACTGATTTATAGCTGGGTGGACTGGAACAATGCAAGTGAAGTATCTTGTCCAAGGACACAGACAGGTAGCATGACCGGGACTCGAACCCAGGCGCCCTACTGTGATGGTGGTATATTTTTCAAGTACTTGTTGATATCCAATCATAACTTGATACGAGAAACATTTTTGTGTTGCAGTATATTTTTTTGACTCACTACAGTATTAATTATTACAGCTTCAAGCTACAACTGCTAGTCCACTGCACAATGCTTGTCACCTCATCTTTCACCTATATGACTATGTTCATATACACACATCCCCACCCATTTTGTGTGGACAGCTGCAGACTGCCGCTGTTCACTGATTAGCATTACTGGACAAACAGAGGCCGAGCGCAGGGACATATGGGCGGGACTAACATTTAGAGACACAGGAGAGAAGCTCTGTTTCCGTCGAACAGACCACGGTAGATTTTTCTTGGCTGTTAGCGAGAGGCTCGAGAACAAAGGGTTTCCTCTTCTGCATTCAACACCAGTCAGCCCACCACAGCCCCAGTGCCCAGAGTCAGAAACTACTTTACGAGGAAAAGGAACAATTGCGTTGGCACAGATTTTGCATCTGTATCCAGTTACTTAGCTACGTTAGACAATTTGAATTTATCTCACCAAATGAACAAACTAACTGGCGCACAGCCCGTAGTGTGAATGAACTGTGAGCTTAAATCAATGAAGGTTACTGGATCTCTTCATGTGTCTGAAGCAAGGCTGCAGTCTTATTACATGAGACATTTCACCTAATTATTGCTGCTGAAGAGCCTTGGCAGGGTTACCCTTACAAGTTACTCGGGGGGGAAAGGCTTCATAAATACCAAAGAAATGTGCAGCAGGACTTGACGATATAGGAAATGCAAGGCCCAAAAACCAAAATGTTGTAGGAAAATCAAACCTAAAGGGTAATTTCAGGCGCATAGAAATAGCACATTGTATATGCATAGCTGACCCTGTGTCCCACTAATGGCACAGGCATTAGCGTGTGCACTCACACTGCTTAGTGCCAGTAATGCCACACAGATCCCTCACATGGCTCCAAACCATGTAAACAGTTTAATTGTGAAGCTGGCTGCTACTATCTAGAGGCCTGGGTAGACAACAGCAACACTGCATGCTGGAGCAGGCTTGACCGATGTGTACAGGCATGGACCGCCTGCCTCGCTAGTTCCACGTCGCTACTAAGGGCAATGACATAGAGTACCAGAGAGTATGTAAACCTCACTCATCCTGTCAGTGTAGCAGAATCTTATCTCTCTCATGGAGATAATATATAAAAAGAAAGCATTTAACTGGGTTTCCTCTGTGCTGAACTTCATCTGCTTTTCTTGATATTTGGTGTAAACATCGAGCTTTTCTCTGTTATTTTGTTGTGGTTCAAATCCATCAATCAAGTCAAGCCTGAGACCATGTGCTGGCACCACGCGTCACCGCTTCCACCACACCATGGAGCCAACCTGGGTACTGGATGGCAACCACCCAGGCAGACAACTGAGCCACCCCCAACTCTCAAATGTAACCATCTATCTGCCGCAGCCAGGTGAAGCATAAGTTTCCCGTTGGCCTTCTCCAACCGCTGGAGTTCTCAACCATGAAGCACATATGTGCTGGATCATGCACGGAGAAATGCACCACATGGCCAAAAAGGATGTAGTTGACACTCCCTCACAATGCAAGTGATACTTCTTATCGGAGTTTCCCTTAGTAACTGTTCATTTGGCACAAAGTCATTCCAGTGGTCCCCAAGGATTCTCTGAAGAGACCTAGTACCAAAGACATCCAGTCGTCGCCTTAGGTCACTGGTTAGCTTCCAAGTTTCACAACCATACAGTAAGACAGGAAGCACCAGGACCCTTAGCCACATACAGATACACTTCTAATGGTTGGGTCCAGGAAGTCATTGAAAGCCTGGATGTTAAGTCTTGATACAGGACAATCACAAACCCAGACACTCTGGCTCCTTGCTCAGCCTCTGAAGTACTGCAATCAGGGTATCCACTGATTCCGCAAAGATCACAGCATCCTCTGTGAACCTAAGCCACTGGTTTCCACAACCCTACCCAACACCCAGTCCATGCACGCATTGTACAGTGTCGGAGCCAGAATCTATCACCTGACCGCAATAGTAACTTCAACCAATCAGATTCTTTCTTCATGCAGCACAACCGTGTGAGGTTAAGAGCACAGAAGGGCGCATGTCATCCCATCAAAAAGCCACTACCCCAATTAATTAACGATAATTCTTGTTGCTGCATCGGCCAAAAGCGGTGATGATGTGCAGCCTTGCTGTAGCGCAGTGGTCACCAACCCTGCTCCTGCAGATCACCTGCCCGGCATGTTTTCCATGTGTACTTGCGGCAACCACAGCTGATTAGTCAAGTCTGGTGTTTTGTAGCTCTTGATTGGCTGAGCACACCTGACTTACGCCGTTTTTCCACCAGATGGTACCAGCTCAACTCGATTCAACTCGACTTACCACTACTCCCTTTTGGTACCAGGTGCTTCCTTTTCCACTGCCAATCGTAGGACCCCTAACTTGTCATAGCAACACAACATGAAACTGCTGTGATGTTATCTTCAACACAACACACAAAAGAAGAATGCGACACACACGACTCAGTGGATAGGTTAATTTTTGCATTATAGTACAGTACAAACAGCACTACTTGCCTAATGACATTTTAAAAATGGCAGGTTGGTTCAGGACGTCTTTTGTCTCCTGTCTTGTGCAATGATGACGCAGTTAGAGTGATAAGTCTCCTTGACCAATCAGTCATCTGCAGTGTATGACACCTTTTGGTACTGCCTCAGCTCGCTTGGAACCATGACGGAGATGATACCATAAACAGGACCAGGTACCAGGTAGCATGCACCAGGTTTGACCAAAGGAAAACCAAAACAGGGCAAGTAGAGTCGAGTCAAGTTGAGCAGGAAGCACGCACTGGAAAGGTGTCATTAATTTATTAGCAGTGGGTGGAGCAGGGAGAGTTGGAAAGCATGCAGGGCAGGTGACCTCCAGGAGCAGGGTTGGTGACCCCTGCTGTAGTGTACTCAGGCCTTAAGAGACACCCCAGTAGACTTGCGATTGCAAATAATCAAGACATGCTGTTTGACTTCCATGCTCAATGTTTGTTTGTGCTACGGATGTTTGCTGGCTTCATCTGATCTCACACACTGCAGGAGAATTGGAAGTGGACGTTGTGTAAAAACGCTCAAAAACAACTTAATACTCAAATAACAGACTTCAGGCTTATTTTAAACTTCCAAATCAAACTTACCACAACATTAAGGTCAACCCAATTCACAAATCTTATAAAATCAATAAATAGGTCAGTTGCACATCAAATGACTGCAGAAGTATTTCGCTGCTTTAAGCTGTGCTACTATACCTGTAGGTCAAAGAATTTGCTGTATCTTCTGTAGATGACATGGTTAGTGGAGTCCGAGTAAGTGACATTGATAAGGTACACCTAGCAGGAGAAAGATAAACACAAACACAAGAAGGCCATTAGAGACACGAGCAGTTTGTCAAAGACACCCTGGCTTACCCTAATGACACAAAGTGCATTCCCTCCTGACTTAACTTCAAGAGGTCATCAAAGGTCACAACTCATTAAGCTTCTCTGGTGCAGTCACACATTAAAAAGTCATCAAAGGTCAATCCGGGGGGAGGGGCAATGGATTTGAATTATGAGGCAATTTATACTTGCAAGCACTTTAGTTCAGGAACACCTGCAATACATTCTGTGTAACGTTAAAGTGCTGCTCTGAATTTAGCATTCTGAAATGTAAGAAAAATTCAACCCTGTTATGAAGCAATGTGGCTATAAAGTCTCTCTCTGCTGTCAAACTACAATCATGGAAGTCAATGCTTGTATACTCAGTTACATCTTTATATTTTACTTTTATGATGTTTATCTGAATCCACTGTCTATCAGTACACATGATACTCCCATTATGTCATTAGCTTTGAGCACTTCTATCAGTCAGTAGGAATAATAAGTGTTTATTCAAACTGACATCATTTGCCTTGGCAGCCACCAGTTATTTACAGAACAAAACAGTGTTATGGCAGGTTTACCAAAAATTGTTTCTGTATTTGTCTGAACAATAACTGGTTTGCAAACAACTTGGATTTGGAAGGTTTGGAAACAGATGGCTGAACTTGTGTCTCAGCACAAGTCCCCCAGTGTTTACAAAATCAGGATTTACACGTGGTGACAGTCGATAAAGACATCATTAAGCCACGTGAAAGTTAATCATCATTTTGCACACAGCTAATTATGGAAAAGAAGCTGAATGAATTTCCCCATCAACTCGCCACACATATAAGAAAACAATCCCAATTTAGGCAAGGTATGGCTCAACGGGCCAGATCTCATCCTCGAGGCATCAAATCATAATGCTTTGTCCGAGTCCTTGGCATTGGACGGAAAAGGTATCCTCCCAGTAGGTATAAGACCGTTTCCACTGTAGGAACTCACAGGGCATTTTAGGGGGTCCGACACTTTTGTGTGTCTCCACTGCAGGGACTGCCCCAGAAATGTGATTTTTGGGGCCTTTTTCAGGGGTGAGATACGTCCCTGCTCCAGGGTAAATACTTCTGAGTGGTCCTGAAAAACTGTTGAGTGGAGCTCGATGCTGATTGCTCGTTAACACACATGGTAGAAGACAACAATAAGTAACGCGCGCCAAGCCAGGCTAGCAAAATGAGAGCAAGAGCAGAAGAACTGAAACAGAATATGGATAGCAGAGGCTACAGATGGACCGATGAGGAGGTACAGGCGTTGTTGACTTTCTTCTCAGTGAATGAGGTCCAGTGAGGATTCGAGTCCTCGAGGAGGAATGAGAGAATCTATGTTGCGGCTGAAACTGTCGCAGTTATTACATCACTGCATATGGAGTTGCACGAGCCCGGTGGGTCTCCACCGCAATGGAGACACAACAGCTGAGGAGGCCAATTACGGAGCCATTCCTGTAAAGGTTTGTGACATCTGGGAAGTAGGTTGAGTTCCAGCGGTGGAAATGGACCTCATGTGATACTTGGGGAAATGGGTGGATCCTCTATAGGCCCTGAGACTCATTGGCGCCTTATCCCAAAGATTCCTTACTGTGAAGTGGATGAGATTCTACGACTCCCCCTGGATGGGACGCCAGTCCATCGCAGGTTACTTCCCCAGCCAAGGCCTGTACCCATTTACAGCTGGGTGAGCTGGGACAATGTAGATGAAGCGTCTTGTCCAAGGATACAGTCTTGTAGCATGACTGGGAATCAAACCCACATCTACATATTAGTGGCCCAGCTCCTATCCCACTGACCTACCTGTTCTACACGAATGGGTGGATGCAGGGGGATTAATCCATGGACTTGCCTGGGCTGGACACTAGATGCCCCGAGTCACATGGGACCCCACATTTTTCTCCACGGAGAATATTGAGGAACACACAAAATCCCGCAGAACACAAAATAATAAATGCTGACACTAGCAATGAACACACCAATGATTAACAGAAGACTATGTATAGTATGTAGCTGTAACTTTGATTCACCATGCCCCAACAATCGGGAGCGGAATGACTTTCGTATGGTTTGGCCAAAAATCCATATCACGGTATTTTTATTTTTTTAATGGCAATATACCGGTGTAACTATATTGAAAGGAAAAAATTCTAACTTTTCCATGATCCGCTCGAAAAGGTGAGACTTACTGCTTGATTGTCTGGACAACTGGTTTACGACCACTGGACTTTATGAGTAGTTGGTTGCTTAGCTGCATCTTCTCTGACTTGTTTGATAATTCTTTGTTGTACTTTGTTTTATTTGTTAATTTGTTCTTGATAGTACGGCCACAGCAGATGGTCACCCCTCTGAATCTGGTCTGCTTGAGGTTTCTTCTTACAATGGTCTGAGGGAGTTTTTCCTTACCACTGTTGCCTATGTGCTTGCTCAGGGGGATTGGTAACATTAGACCCTACCTTTGTGAAGGGCCTTGGGGCGACTTATGTTGTGATTTGGCGCTATATAAATAAATTGAATTGAATTGAATTGACTTGGACAAGTTCTAAGTGGGTTGTGGTACATTTCAGTTGTGGTGAGAAAACTGAGCAAAGAGACCAAATATCCAAAACAAATGTGAATACCACACTTTATGTAGTTTGTTTTGCTATGAAAAAAATACGACACATGCCGACGTGGAGTAGAAATGTGCCTCACTGAACTTTTTTCAGAAGACCACAACTCTGCACTGCTTGTAAAAACCCCAAAAATATAAAGTTATGAAAACTGTTCAGCGAACTACTTACAGTGAAGGACTTTCACAAGTATCTAGTATAGCATCGTGTCAAAAACAAAAGAGCTCGCAGCAGTCTAAGCGTCAAGCTTTTTAGCTTGGCGCAGCTGCCCCCGAGGATCGGGGGGTTCGATTCCCGGTCTTGCCAGGGCCGAGTATGGCCGGCGCAATGGGAGCGGCAACAATTGGCCTCGCCGCTCCGAGGGGGGGGGAGGACTCGGCAGGACGAGCCGTCCGTAAAATGTCCCTGGACGCCCCGGAATCATGGTACAGGGCTAGGCGGGCACGGCTTGGAGAAGGCGTGCCTCGTCATTCTGGCCACCGGGGGACAGGGGCAGAACGGTGAGTCCATGTTAGAGCGGTTGCTAATTAAGTTTAAACAGGGGGGGTTTAATTGACTACTAAATTGGGGAGAAAAAGGGAAAAAAAATCAGAAACAAATTTAAAAAAAGAAAATGAATGAATGAATGAATTATTTTCTCTTGTGCTGTGTTGACGGA
>OMMV01191681.1:0-17263 GCA_900302635.1 Chatrabus melanurus
GCAACTTGACCTTGACCTTGACCTCTGACCTTGATCTTAAAACAAAATCATATCAGGGTGATTCTTTAACTAGGGGGCAAATTACAGGTTCCACAAATGATAAAAATAAGTTCTTCAGAATGTTTTAATTCCTGTTGCATAATCAAACTGGATAACAAGGGACTTCAAAACCTACAAAAGCAGTGCACTTTTGACATTTTAAATTTTTTATAACAGCCCAAAACAACAACATGTAATGGAGTTGAGTGTAACGGAGGTGACAATTTCACAGTGTTTCTCTCCACCAGATGTAACAAGACATCTGATTGGTTCACTCAGTAACTCAACTGGCTACCAATAGAGGGCAGCAAAATTCTAGGACTAACATTTTGAGCTCACTTATGAAAAAAGTAACGACTTTTGGAGCCTGGAACTTTTATAGATAATTTTAACACAACTCAAAGCAAAAACAACAATGATGATGCAAATTACCAATTATTCTGTCAGAAAAAATAATTATCATCAAAACACCTTTCATTAGGACATCTAATTTTGTGCGTTCCTCTCAAATCAATTTGAAAATTTTGAAATAATACATTAGTTGTACCTCTTTTGGTGCTTATCATTTTATCATGCGATCAGATTTGACAAAATAAAATCACTGGTACATAAACGTTTCAAGTGAGATTAAAATCAAATACAGGTGAAATACATGGACCCTAATTTGCCCCTTAGTTGGAGAATCTCCCATCTGTTCGTCCCATCCATAAGCCCAATGTCCCTGCCAAGTGTGAACAAAACTGGTTACGTGGTTTGGGGTTCATTATTTCACTCAGTACAAAAATGAATTTAGTCCATGCAAGCTAACCAGCCGCATAATGTTATTGTACGGGGCAAGATGAATACACTCACAGCAAACCGCTTCTTGCCACCACTGAACAGATGAAAATGTCATTAGAAGTGTTTGGTAGCACGGAGAGGATCCCTATGAATATAAACATGTGCATGTTTACCTCACTAAATGTAAATAAACGTTTTAAGATGACTGATTTATATAGTTAGCTGCTTACCTTGGCCTCTGGTCCATTCGGCGGTGCTACTTCACTACTGAATCATTCGATTGCTGATGAGGGGCTTGGTCTCACAGAGTGAGTTCTTTTCGCCTCTTCAGTGGCAACAAGAAGCAGTTTATTGCACTATGCAAAGCAGCTCAACTGCACACCGGACCTTTTTCAAGGGTACCTTAGTGGTGGAAATGAAGGTGACACAAGTGCTTTTTTTTCACCATCCCCACCCACATTCTTCCTGTCCGATCAGATCAAATCTATCGTCCAGTTACATGGCCGTCACCTCCACAAATAAAACTAATATTTAGAACGATACGAAGCCACACCCACGAGACGACGCCGTGTTACCTAGAGGAACCCTAGCGGGTACGGCCCTGCGGTCGATCCAGAACGACACCCAGGACAGCATGACCATCAGAGTGGCCGGAAAATATGTCTGCAGCAGGAAGAAGAAGATGTGGCGCCGGAGGGTGAAGTGAATGTACAAACGATTGTACCAGCCTGGGAAGGAGAAATATGTTAGCTCCTGATACGCACATAGAAACGCTGAAAGCAGAAGCTCTCAGTCATTCTGGCAGGAAAAGATACAAACACAAAATCCTTTTTATGCTTCAGGTTATGCTGCAGCTGCAAAAAACGTGCATAAAAAGAGCGGCTCCCAAACATTTTCTTTCACATCCGCCTTTAAAATTTGGAATTGTAATATCATACAATCATTTGAGAAATGTTTGTCTGTCTGTTCGTTCCCCTACTACAATGAATCGTCGGCACATTAGCGGTACAAAACGCGTCATGTCACGCTACATTACGTTGCATTACATAACGTTGTAAAGCAACGCAACGGTGCTGCGTTCGGTGCTGCCATGAAAAGCTGTAAATGTAACACAGAAGCTATTATCAAACATAGTTTCAGGACTGACAATGAATCCGTTTTGAATCATTGGTTTTCTTTTGTGTTCAGCTAAAAACATTATTGCAGCTGAATAGGAAACGCCTGTCAAACTTTTGCAAGAGCACTGAAGGCATCACTTATGCAGCACTCAGTGACTTTCACTGCAGATAAAAGCTCAAATACACCTGATCAGCCACATTGTTCTCAAACAATGCGAATATCAGCAGTGCTTCTTTGCAGCCTATGTTGATGAGAAGTTGGCCGTCTACGAGAAAAACACCGAGTTTGACGCATTTGTGGACGTGCTCCAGTAGACATTTGAAGGAAAAAAACAAAAAA
Organism: Chatrabus melanurus; assembly: GCA_900302635.1. NCBI lineage: Eukaryota > Metazoa > Chordata > Actinopteri > Batrachoidiformes > Batrachoididae > Chatrabus > Chatrabus melanurus. The sequence goes on from OMMV01191681.1 coordinate 2,278, forward strand.
ACAAAAACCCTGTTCTGTGTGAACAGGGTTTTTTTTTTTTCTTCCCACTAACGATTTTGTACACTAACCATTTACCAAATGTCCAGATGTAAAAAGGTATGTTGACTGCAAATATTTGCAGATGTCAAATGGCAGTTTTAAACTAAGGAAAAGCCATGCATCCGCAGCGTTCGTCTGGTCAGAGGCAAAGAGACAGACAAGTTCAAAGGGTTTTGTTACGCTGAGTTTGATGATTTGCATTTGATTGGGCTGGTCTCTGGGACATCTTGAAAATAAGCGGGTTCCCCGACAAGTTGCTGCACATCATAGCGAGCCTATACACAGGTACTATGAGTGCTGTGTGGAGCAGGGGCGAAATCGCTGAATTTGTCCCAGTGAAAACTGGCGTTCCTCAAGGATGTGTTACGGTTCCTACACTGTTTAATGCTTGCATGGACTGGGTGTTGGGTAGGGTTGTGGAAACCAGCGGCTTAGATGCCTTTGTTGATGAGGAAATGTGTACTGACCTTGACTTTACAGACAAAACGGGTACCCTGATTGTAGCATTTGAGAAGCCGATTAAGGAATCGGAGTATCTGGGTTTGAGATTGTCCTGGGTCAAGACTAAGATCCAGGCTTTCAATGACTTCCTGGACTCGGCCATCAGAAGTGTGTCTGTATGTGGTGAAAGTGAACAAACGTATAGAGACATTCACTTATCTCGGCAGTGACATTCCTGTCTCTGGGTCCTCAGCCTTTGTGCAACATCTGGAGTCATGATGTCAGGTGTTTGGGGATGCTGTTACCTTTGCAGGAGAGCAAAGGTCCAAGTCTTTAGGGTCCAGTCTTAATGTGTGGTTGTGATACTTGGACGCTAACCAGTGACCTAAGGTGACAACTGGATGTCTTTGGTACTTGGTCTGTTTGGAGGATCCTTGAGGACCGCTGGATTGACTTTGTGTCAACCGAGCAGTTAATTAGGGAGACTTAGGAGTATCACTTGCATTGTGAGAGAACGTCAGCTATGACATTTTGGCCATGTGGCGCATTTCTCTGTGCATGATCCAGCACACAGGTGCCTCAGTGGTGAGGACCCCAGCGGCTGGAGAAGTCCAAGGGGACGCCCACGTTTCACCTGGCTACGGTAGATAGATGGTTACTTTTGAGAGGTGGCGGTGGAGCAGTTGTCTGTCTGCGTGGTTGCCATCCAGGACCCAACATGGTTCCGTAGTGTGGTGCATGCGGCGATGTGCGGTACCAATGCATGCTTCCAGACTAGACCTGCTCTCTGACAGACTACCTTATGGTCCTTAAAGTTGTGCTTCATTTGTGATATAATTGTTTGAATGTACAGTAGTTTATTCAGTTGAGTTTATAGAGAGCGCAGTGTTATCACTATAGATAACACGTGTATGCGGGATAGATCTATCAAATGGAGTAAATTCAACATACCTAGCAAGTTTGAAAATTACCAAAAAAATACTTCTTAAAAATGCAAAAAAAAAAAAAAATCTTCGACTTACACTGAAACGTTAAACATTTCAGTGTCGCGCAAACTTTTTCACGCTGGCGAGTCACGTGATCGCGCGAGAAAAAAACCGGAAGTGACGTGTACGTGACCCACAGAATAAACGAAGCCAAACATTTTACTATTTTTTGCGGGATTTATAAAGCGTGTTTGCGTTCTAAAAAATAGTAAAATGTTTGGCTTCGTTTATATTTTCATCTCGTTCTTTAATCACCCGCACTCGCCGCCCAGGGAATGCTGCGCTCTCTTTTTAGGCTTTGCCTATTCATATTAGTATTTTTGTGGGATGTCCCATGAAATGGACAGACCACCTAGTGGTGCTCCACTGGGAGCCCAACCACGTGTCCGTCTGTCTGTCTGTCCATTATGATCTCCCACCAAGTGACCTTTCTGTCACATCTCAGTAACCACTTAAGATAGAGACTTGATGTTTGGCTCATATGAAAGGTTTTTGGAAGAGCTTTCATGAAATGTCAATTTGGTTGCTATGGTAACCATGGTTGCTAGGGGAAAATTCTTGAATATCTCAGGAACTACTTATGATAGGCACTTGACGTTTACCTCATATGAATGTTATTGTATATTGACTAAGTAATAAAAAAAAAAGGATTGTTTTGTTTCTGTGGAAAAAAAAAGGTTGATTCATGATTCTTCCAACCTGGGACATCCCACCTGCGGGGCTTTGTGCACTGCTTCTAGTATGTGTTAGACGTGTTTGTGCTGTGGGACACCTGTGCTGCTGTAGAAAGCCAGTTTGGTCGTGGTGTGAAACTTCTGGATGAGGAACTGTGACAGAGATATCCTGTCGTCTGTGTTTAGGGACTCGTTGCCTTTCTTCCAGTACAGCATCAGGTCGTCGTCAGTGTACGCATCTAGAAAGAAAATACGTGAATGTACGAGCAAATAAATCTGTATCACGACTAACCAGGAGGAATTTTGCATGAGCTATGCTGAATGTGTGAATTACTGAGACATTTGATCAAAAACAATAAAATCTGCAGTCCCTGAGAGTCCAGTGTTCATTATAAAAGAGTTGACTTCACAGTGACTCTGTGGCCCTGCGACCCAACAAATATCACGACATGAGATATCTGAGATTTCACATCCGCTGTGCAAAGATGACATTTTGATATGTGAGAAGGTGCAGGAGGGAAGCTTATGCACGGTCCAAAATTGAAAGGGTTTATGAATCAGCTCAGTAATTCGCCCTTTAGGTTTTCATCATTTTTGGCTTGGCCTTTCCTGTAGCAACAACTTGACAGTGATGTTAGAAAAAGATTTATTACATTACTTGTAACATTTTTTTAACCCCTTATCTGTATATATATATATCACTTTAATATGAGTCACAGCCGGCTCATACCATTAAGAATATATACAATTTTAATATGGCAGCTACAATTTGCTGCCCACTTTTATTTTCCCATAAATTAAAGGGGAGACACACAAAACCACCGTTAAACAAACCATGACGATGACAATGACTGTGAAAAGTGCCGACAAAGACAGTGCTTGAATCAACAATGAAGATGCTAACAAGGAAAAGAGAGAAGGAGAGAGACAGGACAAAGAATGCATGAGAGAAGAGGTGATCAGGCTGGTTGCGGTAATAACATTAATATCATTTGTGGAGGCGTGAGTTATGATGCCTCACTTTTACTTCCCCAGCCAAGGCTGGTACCCATTTTTACAACTGGGTGGACTGAGACAATGTAGGTTAAGTGTCTTGATCAAGGTGGCATGAGGCAGGCCAGCTCCTTATCCGCTGAGCTACCTGCTCTACAAAATGTGCGCGTGTATATTTAAGAATTTACCTGCAGACTGCAAAAAGTCAAAAGAAAACAGGCGTGTGATAAAGTGAATCACTGCAGAGCGCCGTACCAGAGCCACATAGCCCCAAAACCCGGACGCAGCCCCACGGCCATGTGGAACCCCGCAGCCACAGCAAGCACCGGAGAGCCCAAAGCACCACCGTTAGAGAAAACACGTGCAGACACAGGACCAGTACCCCGCACCACCTGAAGGTGAGAAGCAGCCACAGGTACTGCAGACCAGCCACCCAACGAAAGAGTGCACCTCAACTCTGCACACATGGGAGTGAAACAACCCCGTGAGCACGAGACGCAGGACACCGACCACAGTCCCAACATCAAACAAAGATCAACACCCCACCGAGCGAGCGGGCCAATGTCCCACATGGAAGCGCACCGTTACACCCCCCGGGGCCAAGGTCCCCGCACCGGTGCCGAGGGAAGAGCTCAACCCAGCCGCCGGCACCAGGCACGTACCGCATCCGGCCATCCGGGAGGTGCCCCACACCGCTCAGAAGGGCCCCGATGGCCCCACAGCACACCACCCTCACCACACCCACCGACCGACCTGATCACGGCCCACAGCATTCATCCATGAAAACCATCAAGCGTCATCCTCTGGAGACCTTGAATATTAGACCATACAGCGTTTTATGGTTGGTGATCCCAGAGACGGATCGCTGACCATCTTGTAGGAATGAACATTCTGTTTGTGTACTCACAGCTCTCGATCTCCAGCGAGCAGGTTTGGGTGTCCAGAGGGAAGCGGCTGAGGTCCATGTTGCACATGGCGGTGACAGTGACTCTACAGGGAAAACAGCAGTGAAACCACAAGGATTGGATACGTTGTGACAAAAATCAAAATAAGGTCAGGGCGGATTATGGATTGGCGCGCCGTGTTTCTTTGTTGTCGGTGTGATGTGACTATGTAAAGCTGATTGTTATCTTTTGATATTTGGAGGCGCACAGCAACTGTTCGTTGCACAGTGACTACATATTTCCGTGTTTCTTTATTTTTCCCATCAATGCTTAAATAGGGATGTTAAAACTAACTATGTGGCTTTAATAGACTTTTTAAAAAATGTGTTGTTCTTCTTTTGTCGTGTCATAGTATTGTTGCAAAGTTCTGGTTCCACGCTGGAGGTAATTCCTCACACAGTATATAGCAAGTACAATCTTTTTAATATCTCCATTGCTAAACACCGTTTCATTATTATTTTGCTATTATTTTTACAATACAACAAAACTAATTCTTCCTTGATTGCTACACCACAATCACTCCCTTTAAAGCATTTTCAGAATGCATTAAAAACACACATCCCAAAAATCTAAAATAACTTTGTGTCTCATTGTCTTCGGCAAAGAAGTAGTTTTTTTTTTTTTTTTTAAGGATTACAGAAGGTGTAGGTTGTTTTTGTTGGTCACCTTAGACTGTAGAGGACGTTACCATCAGGATAAACCCTCAACATGACGTTGTCGGTAGTGGTGTCGTGGATGAAGGAGCGCTTGGAGTGAACAAAGAACATGTCAGGAACCCAAATCTTCTTCACCAGGCGGCTGTCAAAGGTCATGCTCTGGTTGTTAGTGCTGGGAAATGCCAGCCGCTCATCCTTCCAGTAGTGACGGAGATAGAGTGTCATGGTAAAGTCCTGAACAGGAACAAAACAAAGTCGAGATCTGTGTCTACATCATTTCAAAGAAGAATTACACTCTGATTGCTTGACATACTCAATACTATTGATCATCACATGTTGGCACTGAGAATTGGCTGGGCTCGTCTGGTATTGGTTTGGACTGGCTTTGCTCATATCTTGTTAAAGCTACAGGGTGTAGGATTTAATGTCATCTAGTGGTGAAGTTGCAGATTGCATTATACTGTCGATTTTGTTTCCCTTCATGTTTTCGCTTCTTTGGCGATGGGGATCCATGCTCCCTTGCTTTCTCTTGTGATAAACAAAATGTATGATCCTCCATTTCACACAAATGAGGTTCTTAAAATTGTTAGCCTACAATAGCAACCAGTAGACAGTGTATAAGGGGGCAACCACAGATTCCTCTTTTTTCCCTTCAGTCTTCCAGCCACACTGCGAAATGCGAAAAGCAGTGTGTAACTATGTCCCTTTAGGGCTACCATATCAACATAGTGCTGCAACATGGCGGCCTCCGTGAGGGGGCCCGCTGCCATGTAGATATCATTCTAAGCTCATGAAAACACATTGATTCGCTGTTGCGGGTAATTATACACTAATGAACAGATGGTTATGAACGCTATATTACAGTTCTGTTAATAAACACCCATAAATCATACACACTGTAGCTTTAAGTTTTTCTGTGTGGTAGTTGGTATCTGTAGATCATGTTTGGCTCCAGTAAAAACAGGATTCTTAAAGGGTCAGTTCTTGTTCACTTATTTTTCATTTATATGCTCCACTCTGTTTGTTAGGATGCTTGGGTACCGCTGGAATGACTTTATCTCAAACGAGCCGTTACTTAGGGAAACTCAGATGAGGAGCATTACTTGAATTGTGAGGGAGCATCAGCTACGACATGTTGGCCATGTGACACCTTTCTCTGTGAATGATCCAGCACGCAGGTGCCTCAGTGTTGAGGACCCCAGCGGCTGGACAAGGCCAAAGGGACGCCCACGTTTCACTTGCCTGTGGCAGGTAGATGGTTTATGTCGAGAGTTGGGGATGGACCGGTTGTCTGCCTACGTGGTTGCCATCCAGGACCTGGGGCAGTTCTGTGGTGGATGCGCCGATATGTGGCACCAGCACATCCTCCCAGACTTGATTTTGTTACCAAACAATGCTGACAAACTATTATACCTGTCCCTTGAGGAAAAACTCCAGAATTTTTCTAACCTACATACAAACTAAAAATGTGGGTGCCTGCAAGTTTTCTCCCGTTAAACTCAAATAAATATGAAATAATTGTAATAGGATCAGACCCAGCCCAGAAATAAGTCTCCTTTCACCTCGGTTGCCTCGCAAACAAAATCAAATCAATTTTATTTCGCACCAAACCACAAAAGACGTCATCTCAATGCACTTTTCATATAAAGCAGATCTAAATCATACTATTTCTTATGTAATTCCCAGCTACCCGACATTCTCTCGAGAGCAAACACAAGGTGAGAGTGGCACAGAAAAACTCTTTTAACAGGAAGAAACCCCAAACAGAACCAGACTCTGTGGAGGGGCCATCATGTCTACCTGCAGAAATCTTGATGTAATCTTTGACAATATCCTCAATACTTTGTTGTAAATTCATGTTCCATCGAACTCACCAAAAATAAATAAATCAATTAGGCCGTTTCTGTCAGACAGACAATGATCTTGAAATATCAACCCATGCTTTCATTTTATCTTGGTTAGATTACTGTAACACATCAGTCCAATTTTAGATGAAACTTACTGGCTTCCACTTTCTTTTAGGATTCATTTTAAAACTTTAACGTTTACTTTTAAGGCTGGCATTGGATGAGGTCCTGATTATCTTGAAGACCTCTTGACCCCTGAGATCTTCTTGCAGGTCATTTTTGACCATTCCAAGATCTAAACTAAAGACAAACGGGATATAGCTTTGATTATACAGGCCCCTAAACTTTGGAATGGCACACCAAAGATAACAACGGAATCAAAAATATTGTTCTTTTAAATCTTCTTTCAGCTGTTCCCATTAGGGTTTGTCAAAGCAGATCATCTGTCTCCATCTCACCCTGTCCTCTGCATCTTCTTCTGTCACATCAACCACCTGCATGTCCTCCCTCACCGCATCCATTAACCACCTCTTTGGCCTCCTGCCTCTCCTCCTGCCTGGTGGCTCCATCCTCAGCATCCTTCGTCAATAGATAATACAATACATATACTCTTCGTCTCACTTCTGCACACAAACCATCTCAATCTCACCTCTCTGACTGTGTCTCCAAACTGTCCTACCTGTGCCGTCCCTCTGTTATGCTCATTCCTAATCCTGTTCATCCTCTTCACACCCAAGGAAAATCACAGCATCTTCAGCTCTGCCACCTGCAGTCTTTTTTTTTTAGCGCCACAGCCTCTAAGCTGTACAATATAGCTGGAGTTACTACCGTCTTGTAAATTTTATCTCTGACAAATATATTTCCATATTTTGTCTTTTAAATCTAAATTAAAACTGTACTTTGTTGCTTTTTTAAAAATCTGTTGGTTTTGGCACTTTGTTTTTGGTGTTAATCGTTTTAATTTGTGGTGTATATTTACTCATTTTTATGTCATTTTATTTATTTTGGTATCCTCCAAGTGTAAAGCACTTTGTAAATCTCTTTTGAAAAGTGCTAAATAAATGAAGATATTATTATCATTAGTTGCTATTATTATATAGGAGCTGGGCTACCAATCTGCAGACCTGGGTTCGATTCTCAGTCATGCTACCCGTCTGTGTTCTTGGACTCTTCACTGTCTCATTTCACCTAGCTCTAAATGGGTACGGGCCTTTGCTGGGGACGTAGCCTGTGATGGACTGGTGTCTTGTCCAGGGGGAGTCACAGACTCTCATCCGCTTCACGCTACAGAATCCCGGAATAAGGATTGGCACCATTGTGCCAGTGGGCTTTACGGCTATTATTACACTTACCATGTCCACTTCTGAGATGGTGTCCAGACTTTCAACCTGAACATCTACTCCAACTGGAATCGGAGGACCTGAAAGTAGATGAACTTATATCAATAAAGCATCCCAGATAAGGACATTTGAATAAAATCTTGTTGAACTTTTGTTCAGTGCTGCTTTATTTTTGGATGTTACAGATGGTTAAACAGTCAACACAACCATCACAGCAACAGTGTTTGGACGTCATGTTTCCTGGAACAATGCGTCACACGGATATAGAGCGACTGTTTGTTTTGACCTATTTCAGCCTTTCTGCGCTGCATCACCATGTGATCGCGCACAAATACAATTAGGTCACAATAATGCATCAGCATTGTTGCAGCGGCAGATGAACTCTCTTTTCCGGTTTCCGCGGCGATGAACTGGACGGTCACACTCGGATCCAGCACAGGGATGGTGTTTGGGTCACTGGCTGTGTTTGAAGAGCGGATTGTGGTTTGATAAAAACAGCATGTGTTTCTCTCTTCAGGTCGAAAGTGAAAGCCCTCATGACAGAATCTATTTAGCTCAAGTTTATTTGCCTTAAAGGATAAATAAAAGTGTATAAATGAAACAATACACCAATCCTATATTCTGCCCCAGTAAAAACTAAAGCCTTTATCTTTAGTTAATCCTACGAGCCAAAAATCTGACATCAAATCCGTCTTGCATACAGCAATGCATAAGGACTATATTAACACTCAGCAAGTGAAGAACTAAGCTCTGCCTGTTCGAACTGGAAACTCACAGATTACATGGATATCGTCATTAAGGCTTCCAAGAGCTCAGATTATAGGACTGTTTGGCTAAAACCAACAACCACTGGATGATCTTATCCGGCTGCACTTCATCACTGATCACACTTTACTCTTTACAGCATCCCGACAAGCTTGTCTTAGTAATAGTCAAACATGTCAAATTAAAGTGAAACTTGAGTAATAATAATCCAATTTATAATAAAATTTATTTATATAGCACTGTCAATGGACTAGTTGTCTGCCTGGGTGGTTGCCATCCAGGACCCAAGGCTGTTCCCTGGTGTCATGGAAGCGCGGCACTGGCGCATGCTCCCAGACTTGACTTTCAGTCAGAAAATATCAAAATGCTCTCCATCGTGAAAATATTGAAACATCTCAATAGAAACATCATGCAAACCAACACATACAAATAGCATGAGATAAAATCATACCCTTATAATAATTCTAAACAACAGAAAATAAATATCTTTAAAGCTTAAAGCTACAGTGTGTAGGATTTAGTGTCATCTAGTGGTGAGGCTGCAGATTGCATTATGCCGTCGCCGGTCACGGTTTAGTTTTCCTTCACATTTGTGCTTCTTTGATGACAGGGATTCACGTTCCCTTGCCTTCTCTTGTGATAAGTAATATGTATGATCCTCCAATTCACAAATATGAGGTTCTGAAACTTGTTAGCCTGCACTAGCAATCAGTAGACATTGTATAGGGGAGAAAACACTAATTACTCTTATTTTTTTCTTCATTCTTCTAGCTGTGCTACAAAATGCGAAAGGTGGAGTAAGTTTGTCCCATTTGGGCTACTGTATCAACATGGTGGTGCAACATGGTGGCCTCCATGAGGGGGCCCGCTCCCATGTATATGTGAAAGGCTGATTCTAAGCTTATGAAAACACATTGATTCATTGTTGCAGGTAATAATACAGTAATGAACAGATGGTTATGAATGCTATATTCCATTTCTGCTAATAAACCCCCCCCGAAATCCTACACACTGTAGCTTTAACCTTCCAGAAAGTCAGCTCTAAAGACTACTGACTTCCACTTTACCCTCAGAACACATAGTAAGCCTGCATCCTGAGACCAGAGGGCATGAGCAGGCACATATGTCTCCATCTCTGCGAGATAGGTAGGTGCATGAACATTTAGTGCGTTACAAGTCAACAACAGAACCTTAAAGTCTGCCCTTCATTTCACAGGAAGCCAGTGAAGGAAAGCCAAAACAGGTGCAATGTGATCAAATCTCCTGCTTTTAGTTAAAACTCTAGCAGCCGTATTCTGAATCGTCAGAACACACCTCAAACTCTCATGTGGTAAACCAGAAAATAAAACATTACATGAATCAATTCTGAAAGGCACAAATGTATGAATCACATTTGTGCTGCTAAATCTTTGTATTCTGACCTCCGAATGCTGGTCTCATTGTAAAATCGTGGTCTTCGATTCTTAGCAGCTGCTCAGATTTTGTCACTGGAGATTTTGTCATGTCGGGGCTTCGTTTGTAAATTGGGCTGTAAAATAGAGGGGAAAAAAGATGTGACTATTCAGGGATATGAAATGTATTGATTTTTATTTTCAAATAAAATTAAGAAGTAATACATTTTTAACAAAGTAAAAAAAAGACAAAATATGAACATGTAAAAAGCTATAATATTGAAATAGTTTAAAAGTTTTTGTTAATCACCTCCCAGATTTGTGACCTGCACCTCCACCGTCTCCTCCATCCATTCTGGTATCTCTGCGTGACCTGTTAATGAAAATCAATTGATCAATTAATCAATAACAAAGTAAACTACTAGATTTGCGAACAAATATTACGGGTCCAAGCATCCCCTGCGCCACCGCGGATCCAGAGCTGCCCCAAACGGGGACCACAGAGAAGCAAGTGGTGGCACAAAGTATGAAGTTTCTTCACCCCCGAAGGCCCACAGGGCCAACGAGAGGAGGAAAAAATATATAGTGCTCAAAACGCTGTTGCATGGATACAATATATAATTAATTACCATGGTTTGATTAATTTGTGTGCACAAGATAAGCAGTGCACATGGCCAGGAAATTCATTCTTACATCTGCATGCGTGTATATAGCTGATCTCTTCACTCAACAGCTCCTTAATCAAGTCACAATCCATTGCCACAATGTCCAGATACCTCTCAGGGGATGTCACAGTTATTTTTATCCTTTAAGTCCAAGTAGTCGACCATGCTGAACGGTGAATAGCATCCATATTTTCCTACTTTCGGGTATAAAACAGTGCTTTTTAGGGCTCTCAGACAAAATCTAAATGAAATTTGGAGCACTTTAGAGATTTGAAATTCAATGAAAATATGCTTTACAGCACTATCTAGTGATGCATTTATTCATTCATTTGCTACCGCTTATCCAGGTCCAATTTGGTACAGCGAATCCAATTCAGGTCCTGCATATGCCTACCAAATTTGATGCCATTGGGAAATTCAGTTAAAGAGATACACTAGCATAAAATAAAAGGCATCACATGGTCAAAATTGAAGCCAAGAAACTTGCAAAGTAAAATATTCAAGATTTCGCCACCAATTTTTAAGAGTCAGGAATCAAAGAACTGTCATGGATCACGTTTTGGTATTTAGGTCTGATCTCTGCATTATTCTATTTCTGGTGTTATTCTCTGTGTTATTCTGTCTCTGGCACTATTCTCCCACATATTATTGTTCCTGTGTTTTAGTATTCTCTAGCTTCTAGACTCGCATCCTCTCTCTCCCTCTCTGGTCTCTGGCTCCCTCCAGTATCCTCTTGCGGCACTATCCCGTCACACATGTTCTGTATTATGCTTAATTACCACAGCTGTCTCCCATTGTAATGATTTTCTCACAGTATATTAGTGTATCCCTGTGTTACCGTCTTTGCTGGATTGTAAATCATCATTTCCTTACGTGTTTCTGGTATGCTTTGAGTTTCTACTGATTGCTCTCTTGTTACAGACCTTTGCTGCAATTCCGTGTTTCTGATTTATGTTGTTTTGATCACTTGGTGTGAGAACTCTGTTATTGACCTTTTACCTGTTTTTGGATAATCCTCTGCTGCCTCCTTGTGAAAGACTGTCACCTGTGCCTGATCCTGGACTGTTTCCCGGTCTGTAAAATAAAGAACTCTGGACTCAAATCATCTGGTCTGTTCTCTGTACTGGGGTCACACCTGTACTCACCATTACAAGAATGTTTTGACATCTTTCTGCGCAAAAAATCTAGAGATGAGTTTATGCCGGTGTATTTAGCATATTTTGCAATAAAGCAAAAAAAATCCAGGCAGAAATGTGCATGTCCTATCCCACTGGAAAGAGCTCACTTCAACGATCACAATGATATAAAGTGTTCACATGTGCGACTCACAGATCTGACGATAATGAATGAGTCCATCCCCTCCAATTTGTTAACGCTAAAACTCAAAAAGACGGAGTAAGCATGCCCCTTTTGGGCAACTGTATCAACATGAGGGGGCCCGCTCCCATGTAGATACGAAGGGCTCATTCTGAGCTCATGCAATCGAATGCATCGATTCATCGTTGAAGGTAAGTATAATAAGGTGTATAATTATACACTAATGAACAGATGTTACAAATGCTATATTCCATTTCTGCAAAGAAATACCCCTAAATCCCACATACTGTAGCTTTAATCTAACTTTAAAAATTTGTTTTAATTGACTTTTTGAAAAATGCAATATGTATTCTTTTTTTAAACGCAAAAGTCAAATGGCTATTGTGGCATAAGCGTCTTTTGACAAACTTTTTGAACCGTATGTGATTATATTTTGAAATGAACAATACTTCATTTTAAGACATTAAGACTGTCATCTCACTGACAGCATAAAACAATGCTGGAACAACATTTTTGTTGTTGTTTTTGTTTGTTTTGATGCTACTGTCTTTCTAAGGAGATGCAATACATCTGGTTACATCACACATATTTTATCCATAAAGACCACAAGGCCACTTCATCACATCCAATTTGGAGGAAGGCAGCTCTTCTCTGGTGTCACTTTTCAAGAGGGTTATCTGTGTATACTTGTCGTTCAGCCTTTCCAGGCCACGAGCAGGGGTGGAAAAAAAGAGATGAATTCCAAAAACCCTAAAATGGATTAATAGAGCACGCTATGACAGACAGGACCAAATCCCTGTGACAACCACAGACATGCATTAAGGAAATACCATGGAGAAGAGGGGGATTTGCACAAAGAGAGAAAGGCGGCGGCACAACCAGAGCAAAAAGAGATGGCAAGAAGAGTTTTTCGTGGATGCTAACTGATGCGTTCTGTGTTCTGATGGGCAATGGGTGCCACTCGCTTCATCCATCCAGCAGCTGGTTCCTAATCCGCTTGGCAGAAATACTGCTCCAATCCCCTCACTGCCTCCCTATGCCACACAGCACACTTCCGTTCTTGGACGCTGTGCCTCGCATTCTGCTCTGCAATGGATGGCTGCAGGGAACGCATTTGGGTTAATGGGCCAGGTTTCTGCAGAGGTCATTCTGGTCACGTGTGTAATTTATGCCACTCGTGATACTGAGAGCGCAATGTGAGGTTTGTGTTTCAGTTTGCACTGAATTTGGGGTTTTCTGCAACAGAATAAAAGACAAAACAAAAGTTTGCATCAGTATTCTTTTAAATCCTGTTGTTGTTTGTCTTTGAGCTGCCCCCAGTTGTTCTCTACTCTATCCACTGTGGTGGATAGAGTACAGATCCACATTGAGATTTGGCACAAGTTTTATGCCGGATGCCCTTCCCGACGCAACTCCAGTTCTACATGGACAAACACACACAGTCAGTGGTGTTCCTAAGCAGTCTCCCAGCCAAGTACTAATCAGAACCTACTCTGCTTCACTGCTGAGATCTGACGGGATCAGGTGTACACAAAGCAGAATGGCTATTCTTTTAAATCCTGTAAATCTTGGACTTCTTAATTATTTTTCAACATATTTTTTTTAACTACTGAGTTAAAGGAGGTGTATTGCACGCCTTGATATAGTTCACAAGGTGTCTTGAAAACAGATATTAATTCTGTAAAAAAACACACGCATTGAGGTGATGCATGCTTTAAAATAACAGATTTCACTGCTGCCTGTCTATTTCACCCCTAACCAACGAGAATGAAAGACATCGATGTGTACCCTAAATGCATATATAATAAATGTTTTTCGGATTATAGTGACATCACTTCGTGATGTGTACCTCCGCCAAGGAAGTGATGTTTTCAGTGCTGTTTGTTTGACTGTTAGCAGGATTATGCAAAAACTATTGAACCAATTTTCTTGAAACTCAGTGGAAGGGTGAGGTATGGGCCAAGGAGGAAACCAATTAAGGTGGTGGATTCAGAATTTTTTTTTAAATTTAAAAATGTCTTATCTCACTAAAAATGCCCTATCTCGCTCGCCCTGTTAAAGAAAAAGAAAAAAATTTCCTGGACCCGTCCCCTTAATCGGATCCACTCCAAAAGTTAATGGTATCCTCCTTGGCCATATCCCACCTTTCCACCAAGTTTCAAGAAAATCAGTTCAGTAATTTTTTCTGACAGACAAACAGCACTTAAAACATAACCTCCTTGGTGAAGGTTAAAAAAAAAAACAATAGGCATATGTACAGTGTATGTACATATGTACAGGTTTGTTGGTGGAGGTATGCGCTCTCTGAGTGCCATTCTAGTTTACTGAAGTCATCATGACATCATACATACCACACAATGACAAATAATTAGCTGATTGATATAAGCTTTGGATCACCTCTCTAGCCCTATTGGTTCTGGAGAAATCCTGGAAAATGTGTATTTTTGACAATCATGGCATCACTTTGTGGTGTTTTTGTGACGGTACTATAACATCACTAATAATATTTGATTACAAATGATGTACTTACAGTACTGTGCAAAGGTTTTAGGCATATTAAATGTGTCTGAATTTTTCTTTTAAATAAAAAGCTGCTAAAAAAGTTCATATTTATGAATAAATATGTAAAAGTCTGACTACATCTCACCTTTAAAAACAATTAATAATTTCTTTTAGGTGATAAAATGACATTTGTTTGAGGGTGTCTCTTCAAATTTATAAGAAAATCAGGCTGTGTTAAATCAGGTTTTTTAAAAATAATTTTATTATTGATTGATCATCAGCAACTGTTTTTGTGTTGTCAAGTACCAGGCAGTACAGCCACAGGGAAGTCACATTTTTTTTGTGTGTGTTTTTGCTTCTTTTTAAAATGAGGTTTGTAAATTAGTAATTGCACTGCGATGGACTGGCGGCCTGTCCAAGATGTAC
>OMMV01191685.1:0-12951 GCA_900302635.1 Chatrabus melanurus
CTGGTCCTTTCTGTGTGGAATTTACATGTTCTCCCTGTGTTTCCAGCTTCCTTCCACTTCCAAAGACATGCAGGTTAGGTGAATTGGTGACTTTAATTTGACCGTAGGTGTGAGTGAGAGTGTGAATGAGTTTGTCTGTCCATATGTGGCCCTGCGGTAGACTGGCGGCCTGGCCAGGGTGTACATGGCCTCTCACCCAGTGACCGCTGGGATAGGCTCCAGCCCCCCCCCATGATCCTTAACTGGAATAAACGGGTTTAGAAAATGGATGGATTGGATGGATCACCAGTTATACAACTTCAATTAATATGATTAATACTGACAAATTATGATAAATATTTAAATAAGCCATCGATCATTAAAATTACCTGAGATTTTTTAAATCAGATTTCATGAGAGAAGATACATTTTCTCTATCATTTGACTTTGTTTATAACAGACGTGCGATTCACAATATGGCTTCCAGTTTTACGTGTTTCACCCAATGCATTAAATGCAACACATCACTTCTATCTTTATATGGATATCACTCTATGGGTTGAGCAACTGCTAGCTACAACACCTTTATAGTTATAGCTGTTTAGCTAGCGAGAGATCTAGCTTGGGTGCGGTCATCCATGATTAGGTTGTAACTGATGTAAATCTGACTAATCCAGGAAATGTTTACTGATACTGAAGACTCATAATGTCAGTCTCCTCCATACTCAACAAAATATTATCCAATATCCATTTGAGAAGAGAACCTTAGTGAAGAAAAGAAATAGTATTATTACTCCCTGAATTCTGTCTGTGTGCTGCAGGGAGTGCCAAATCCAGAGCCCTAACACAAATCATTACCTCCTGCACTTACGTAAATTAGAAATTATTGTTGGCTCACTGAAAAAGTTGGAAAGAAGTAATTTGTAATTTTCAGCTGCTCCTGATAACATGGTGAAGATGCAGGAATTTGTCAAAGTAATTGAGTTTTGCAATTTACGTGTTGAAGGATAGGGCGGGAATGCAGTTATCACTTATCGGTTTTGTAATGTTTTTGTTTGTTTTTATCCTGACATAACCAGGATCTCTAAATTCATTCAAATGTGGTGTGCAAAAGCTTGAATGTGTTATTTCTCTCTGTGCACCGAGAGCTTTATGTAAAACCAACCAGAAAAAAGGGAGACCTTTTGTGTCAGCACATCTGACCTTCCTTTGTGCTAAGTTAAAGACGTGTGTCTCGTGAAATCATGCTTCACTGCTATTGTTGAATTGTGGTTTGTGCACATTCATTATGAGGAGGTTGCGAATGACATTATGTCAGATCCCTGGGTTGAACGTGAGAGGATATGCTCATTAACAGATGCAGAATGAGTCCCAGGCTGGAACCAGTCTGTCCATTTCTCCTCTACCCTTTGTACGATAATGTCTGATCGATCGATCAATCGATAGATCTGTCTTTCTTAGACTATATGGCTACTGGACAATGTTAACAAGCTTCTAAATCTAAAAACTTCAGATTAATTCTGGCTCAATTAATACAGCGTGCATTCATGTTAACCAGCACTCATTACGCCCCAGCGATCTAAAGACTATTGTCACACAGGCACTTGAAGAAGTCTTTTGTGTAACAGAAGAATGGCCAAATGACCCCTGGCAGCGCAGAGCAAGGCTGGGGGGGACAAGCGTTTCTATAGCCCCACCACCCGCTCTTCTCAGCAACCCGGAGTAAAATTTCAGGGACCAAGTGGCCATGAGTGTTGTTGAGTGATTGGCAGAGAGAGGAGACCTTAAACCCAATAGCTTTGATGATTGAAACAAAACACGGAATCCCAGCGAGGTATAGCCAGGCAGCTCTGTGACTGCAACTTTTCTTACAGAGTAAATTTTGCAGAGTTAAACAGACTCTGCAGTGAATATGTGGTCCCATTCCAAATAAGGTTAAATGAACTCTAGCATAGTGCTAAATTAAGTTGATTAATTCTTACAGAGTTGATTTATCCCTATTTGGAATGAGACTAAAGTTAATCACTGCAGAGTCAAGTTAACTGCGCAAGATTTTGCACACTTGAATTAACTCTGCAGCGAGTGCATGTATTTCCCTTCAAAATAGTATTAAATCAATTCTATCATAGTGTTAAATCAAGTTGATCAACTCCAGTATAGTTCATTTATGCTATGAATAGAGTTGATTTAACACTATTTTGAATGGGACCATATAGGGACTTACTTTAGAGTTGTTTTAACTCTGCAAAATTTACTGTGTACTGTATTTGTGTTTAGTCTACATTACTGAACAACTGTCTTGGAAGGTAGAAAAGGCCAGGCTCTGATATCCTCTGGTGTCATCAATCAGTGCTTCCTATGGCTGTGTCACTGACAGGCCAGACAGTTTTGACAATGAGGGTGATTCTGTGGGGTCAAAAGGTGGATTTACTGGGTCAGAATTCTTTGACCTTTGAAATAAAAAGATGTTTCTGCAGATAAAAAAAAAAGCCACATTCAATGTCAGCAGCGCGGATCCAGATTTGCTTTCTACATTGACTGCAATTAAATAACATTTATTGTCATGTTTTCAGTGTATATAAAAGAGTGTTAATAATGAAAAACTTTACTTTGATTATAATGTAGCTTTAAAAAAGTCCATATACAAAAGCAAATTCACACAAACAATTTTCTGAAACTTATTTTCACAAATTACTTTCACACCATCCAGATCAAAAAAGCGATTGGCTGATTCTGTAAATAATTCAATGCCTACCTTATACAATACATAGCGTTGCTCAACATGTCACAAAAGAATAAATAAATCGGACATGGTCATATAACAAGATGAAAACATAAAAATGTACACCATAATTTTTTTTTTTATAATCATTAATTATTTTGTCTGTGAGACTCACTGGATCTCCACAAACAGCTACACAATTTCAATTCATCTTCAAGATACTTTCAAAATTCTACTCCTAACACTGTCCCTCTGTATTTTACATTCATTCCAGCTTTATATTTTTCTCTTAAATGGACGAACTCTTGGATAATAGTTCTAAAGTTTTTTCTGGCTCGCCAAAATATTTGCAAACTTTTTACAGATACAATATCACTAAACGTTAAGGTATGGGAGCTTATATATAATGAATGAGCAGAATGCAATTTATTTAGATAGCACCAAATCATTTTACCTCAAAGTGCTATATGCGAGCAAGGTCTAGGCCTTACCCATCCCATGAGCACATTGGTGACAATGGTATGGAAAGTCTGCTTTGTTGTTGTTATTTTACAGAAGAAACCTCAAGCAGGCCAGACTGAGTGGGGTGGCCATCTGCTATGGTCATTTTGTCGAGACAGAACAGAAGCTACAGAACAAGATTGGCACAATATGCCGTAACTTATATCAGGAAGGTTGCAACTGAATCCCGGTGTCGAGTTTTGCTCATAATTCTTAAAGCGCTTTTCTTTGGTATGGAAAGGAGAAATGCTTCCAGTTCTTGGCTGTGTGTGAAAGTGGTGTTGCTCAATTGCACAGAAGATAGCAGCTCTTTCTCATTTTATTGCCCCTTAGAAATATAAAGTATTATGTTATCAAACTGGGGAAAAGAGGGAGTGTGCAGACAGCTGAACAAAGGCAATGCAAACAGCTGTGCCAGTGCAAACATCAGATTATTTGTGAATGCAGTGTTAGAAAGGCATCGCTCACATAATCGCTGCCATTAGAGCCTAATGTGTTCTTCAGTCTGTCTGTCTATTTTCTGCCTCAATGTTGTTTTTTTCCCCCCCTTTAGAAGAGTAAATACAGTAGAATTGCTGAGGTATTGAATCCTTTATTTATTTATTAATTTATTAATTCAACTTTCAGTTCAGATTTGACTCATGTCTGTTCAAATGCACTCTGTGGACTGTTCTCGGAGTCGATGGGTTCTCCGTCGAGGTGGCTGGCTGCAGTAGGAGGACCAGTGTTGATACAGCTGATCTCTGTTATTCCAAGTGAAATATATGGCCCTGTTTGTTTTCAGAGATAGCCCCAAAGCTTTGCTTCAAGTTCACATTTATCTACTGAGAGAAATGTGTCATCTCTGAGCCAGTGTGTACTTGTACTCAATCTCTCAAATGCAGTTAGCTCGAATGTGTGTAATACTTGCACTTGGAAACAATAAAAAAATTCTGCAAAAAAGCGAGGATGAAATTTGAAGTCTTTTTAAAAATAAACATTGCAAAATGTGTTGTTTTGGGCCTTAGTACAAATACGTTCAAGTGAGTGATCAATAGTACCGGTACTCAGGCAAATGTGTCAATCAGCCATAATGGTACTGATTTAGCTCATTGCCTGAGCTAAATTGTATGTAAAAGAACTGTATTGTATGTAAATTAATCATAGGAGCTGAAACACATTTAATGGGAATTGGTACAATATATGAGTTTGTTAAACTTGCCCAGCAGCACATGAGCAACATCTGTCTCTAATACTGCATACAGTGGCATGATAAAATTTGGGAACCCTTGGAGTTTTACAAATTTTAATTCTCTGATGACATAAAAAAAAATCAGACTTCTACATTAAAATATCAAGAATGATCCCCTTTACACTAACAGTAAAAACAAACCTCTACAACATGAAATAAATCAAATAAAAATATCAAATCCAAAATCATAGAATGAAAAAGTATGGACACTCTTTAGGATATACAAATTAGTCAATTGGTGCAGGGGGCAGGGTTTTAGGGGCTGGGGGTGCCTGAGGGCATGATTGGCCTGGGGTTGGTTGGGGTGGTGGTGGGACTAGTGTGCTGCAGGGCTGTTGGGGTATTGGTTGCTTCCCATCTGGCTGGAGTCAGTGCATGCCTGGTACCTTGGGGGTGGGGGCCCATTGGCTTTGTGGGGCCCTCAACCCTGGGGTGCAGGGGTGCTTGACGGTGTTGCCAGCTTGTGTAAAAAAAATTAAAAAGTATAATACAACTAAATAATCACTTTTACAGCCAGTTTTCTTAAGACAAATCAGTGAGGGGATGGACACATGAACATTTCCAAGTGACTGAATATGTCGTAGACTTCATTTATATCAGTCATTAGCAAATACAAACATTATGGTGCTGTATGGTAAATCTGTCTGGAGTAGACAAGCTCTTATAAATTGAGTGACCATGCAAGAAGACCTCAGATGGTGTACTTGGAATCCACTGGACTCATTCTTCCACTTTGGGGGTCCCAGTGCCAAGAGCTTCTATTACAACTGGGACCATTGTGGCCTTTGCCTGCCACTCCTTTTCTAGTTCTTCCTTCAGCCGCTGGTGCTTTTTGATCTTCTGATGCTCTTTCTTTCTGATGTTGCTTTCACTTGGAATTGAATCAGTGAATTCAATAAGGGCACAACTCAATTTTCTTCTTTTTTTTTGTTGAAAGAATTGTGTTCTACTTTTCACAGGATATAATTATTTGAAGGAAAACCGTTTTTAACATGATAAAGTAATTGCTCTCTTGATTTCTATCAAACTTTCATGAGAACTGCCAACAGAAAAATTATGGCATCGAAAAATGTGGCTATCCTAAAAATGGAGTTGGGGCCCTTATTGAAATCACCAATTCAATTGCCACATCTACCACAAATGCCCTTTTCTGCTCCTTGTGAACCATCACTGTGTCTGGTTGGTTGGCCAGCATCTGTTTGTCTGTCTGGAACTTGAAGTGCCACGACATCTTAGCATTTCTGTTCTCAACCTCACCTTTGGTGGTGTTCCCCACTCGGACGTGGTAGTTCCAGTCCATATTTGGCACAGATGTTTCTGTAAACTATCCCGGCTACTTGGTTGTGCCTGTCAGTGTATACTCTCCCAGACTGTATCTTGCCACTATGTGTTGGACTGTCTCAGGGGCATATTTGCATAGCCTGCACCTCGGGTGCTGTCTCCTAAGGTAGACCTCTGCCTCTATGGACCTGGTGCTCAAGGCCTGTTCTTGTGCTGCCATGATCAGAGCCTCTGTGAGCCTGTGCTAGCCATTGGTACAATTTCTTTATGTCAGCCACCCACTCTATCTGCTGGTGGTGTATCGCATGTGTCATGGGTCACATTCTGGTGTTTGGGTTTATTCTCCATGTTATTCTATACTATAATTCGGATACATGCCACATTCAGAAATTCTCTGATGATACTGCAATTGTGGCATGTATCAGGAAGGGTGAGGAGGGGGAGTACCGGAGCCTGGTGAAGGATTTTGTGACGTGGTGTCACCGGAATAATCTCCAGCTAAACATCACGAAAACCAAGGAGATGGTATTGGACTTCCGGCGGGCACACGCCCCCACACAGCCCATTGCCATCGAGGAAAGGGAGGTAGAGGTGGTTAACAGCTACAAATACCTGAGTCTGCAACGGGACGACAAACTGGACTGGTCTGCCAACTTGGTGGTGACTTACTAGAAGGGTCAGAGCAGGATGTACTTCTTGAGGAGGCTGGCCTCCTTTAACATCTTCTCCAAGCTCCTGAACATGTTTTACCAGTCCATTGTGTCTAGTGTACTATTTTATGCTGTGGTGTGCTGGGGGGCCAGCGCCAAAAAGAGAGACCCCCAGAGACTGAATAGGCTGATCCAGAGAGCTGGCTCTGTTGTTGGACCAAGCCTGGACTCTGTGGAAGCAGTGACGGAGCAGATGACCATTTCCAGGCTCAGAGCGATCCTGGACAACACCAGCCACCCCCTGCACACCACCTTCACAATGCCTTCAGTGACAGACTGCTGTCACAGAGCTGCTCCACTGACAGGCTAAGGAACTCCTTTGTACCAAGTGCCATCAGATTGCATAATGCAATAAATAGGAGGGGAGGGGGGTCTGGATTTGGATCTTGATAGGGGGGTCACCTCCTGACTGGTGTGCCTGTTTTTTGTTTTTTTGTGTGTTTTTAGTGTTCTTTTAATTGCAATTTGCACATCACCTTCTTTTAAGTTATTTATCTATTTCTTGTGTTTTTATGTGTACTTTTAGTGTTGTGTGATGTGAGTGATGATTGTGAGCAACAGACTGTATTTAATTTCCCTCAGGAGATTAATAAAGTATCTGTCTGTCTGTCTGTCTGTCTGTCTATCTATCTATCTATCTATCTATCTATCTATTCATTCTGTCTCTGGCTTTATTCTTCGTGTGTTATTATTGTTCCCTGTGTTATCTGGCTAATTCTCCCCTGTGGTAAATATTCTCTGGTGCTTTTACTTTGACGTTTCTTCCGTGTTCGTTGCGTGTTGCTTAACTTCCTGTTTCTGGCCTTCTGGTCTCACATGTTTCTGCACTTCAGCATGTAATTGTTTGGTTGCCTATTTAGCCGCTGTTAGAATGTTCCCTTATCACCAGATTGTATATGTTCGTCCTGCTCTCTCGCATTATTGTTCCAGTGCTTTTTTCCAGTGTTTTTGTCTTCCTGTTACAGACCTTTGCTGCTGTCCCATGTTTCTGGTTTTTGCCTGCTGATCGCTTGGTATGAGAACTCTCTGTTACTGACCTTTTGCCTGTTTTTGGATAACCCTCTGCTGCCTTCCTTTGAAAGACTGTTACCTGTTGGACTGATCACCCGTGTGCCTGACCTATTGACTAATGTTTTTGCACTGCTGGAAAATAAACCTGCTTTTGCCTTCCATCTTTGTTGTTCTCTGCGTTGGGGTCCTTTTGCCAAACCATTACACCATGGAGGCATCTGGTCTTCCATGATGTCTCCTCTTCTTCCTCACCACCCTCTGTCCTCCGCTGTTGGAGGTACACCATGTGTTAGAAGCACCTTGGAGTGTATAAATAATATGAATTAGCAATTGCTAAATGTTTGGCCTCAATGCTGCTTGCATGCCATGTTACCAGTAAACACTTTGATTGGTACAATGTGTCGTATTTACAACGAAATATTATAAAAAAGTGGTTTATCTACCATAATAAATACTTTAAAATACTCTAAATAAATTTAGCCAGCAAAACTCCATCATCAAAAGGCTCCATTATGTGTGAAATAATTGTCGGAATTATTTGCCTGTGATGTGTAACGGCTTTTCATTCCTCCAACTTGTGATTTGATCGCTCTTTGTATGTGTTACCTAATCTGAAAACAAAGTAACACAACCACACCTACATACAGTTGTGCCTGTGTGTACTCTGTGATGAAAGGTTTTTAAATTTATGAGCCATGTTCTGGGAGACATGAACATTGTTACCTACAATGTTCAGTTTTTTCTTTTTTTTTAGCATGACACCTCTCAACACCCTGAAGAGTTTGAAATCATGCCAGTAACTGTGGATAGCAGTAATGTTAGAGTTGCGTGCAAGACACCGTAGCCTGTGGATCTGCTGTACCGCCATGTGATGGATTTCCCCTCCAGAAGGTTTGATTGGTATCTGTTGGGGGGGAGGGGCATGAAAATAACTAAAAGCATTGTTCGATCCTCTTGGCAGGAGTCAAGGTAATGAGCTCTATTGTACAACTCTCACCAGACTAATATTACAGCAGGAGAAAACTGTTACCTTGCACCATGAGATTTACTCAGATGCGCCAATAATCTGTGAATTACGGTCATTTCTTAGGACGAATACACAATATAATTTACAGAATGTTGTTTGGACTGTTAAGATTATGTTCAGGATAGACTTTCTAATATTTGGTTGAAGTAATGATATTACCTCAGCCGGTGAATGAGGCAATACAGTATTCCTCTACGTCTTTGGAGGGAAGGGGAAGTCCCCACGTCTGTGTGCTGTTTGACTGGGCTGGTTGAGTAATGCATCCTGGGAATAGGTGGAGCAGCCTCAGAGCAGCAAACCCTCCCTCACACTGATCTGTCTGGACCTACACAGAGTGAACGGCTGAATCAGAACCACAGCTGGCCTACATCCTTCCAATGTTTTAAACCATTCATGCACTAGTTTTACAGCTGCACCGTGCAACTATCGTCTACTGTGAACAAACCCATAAGCATGTTCTTTCATCAGTTATGCTTGTGACTCTTTGGTTGCTTGAATTGGCTTTTTTTGTTGTTGCAATTTTGCAACTACCTGATTGTAAAGCCAAACGGTATCCACTAAAAGTTTTTTAATGCTTGCTTGAGCAGCAAAGGTTTGCGTCGAAGTGTGCACACAGCTTTCAGATGCAGGACTCTTCCCTTTTAATGTTGACACAGTATCAGCTTATTGCCAGAAAGTAGTACAGCAGTTGAGAGAATGTACTTCTGCTGCAATCCATCGCACTCAAAAGTTGGAAAGTCCCAAATCGATTCTCCCAAGTTCCAATTGAAATACATTCCAGGGGCTTCTTTTTACAAAAACAAAAACGTTACAGCAAATTCATGTTTGCACATGTTATAAACATCTGCATGGATTACTTTCTTAAGTGATAAGTTTTCTACAAACCTTTTCACAACACAAAAGCGGCATCTAATCTAATTTCTAGATCTAAATCAATCGGTAATCGAAATCAGTGGTGCAAAAAGAAAACATCTGTTGTTCACTGCTTGTGCCACTGAAGTGTTGTGATGCCAGATGTGTTTTTGCAAAATAAATCTGCAAAAACTGACATCTTGTAAAGATAAATAATTCCAAATGAATACAAGATATGCTAATTAATTTTGTCTGTGAAAATATTTGTTCATACATATTTTAGAGTGCTTCACTTGTTTTAAGAAATCTTGTCAAGCCAAATATGGTTGTTCTATTGGCAGATTTTTATTTGTTTAAGCAATATTTTCCTTTTTTATTTTCTGTCATTTTTGAGTTCTGACTTTCTGTACTGAGCACCGTTAATCATGTTGGGTTTTAAATTTTGACTGGTCAGTTTAATGACTGTTTCATTGCAGAGTTTGTATCACAGATTACATTTTTTGTGTGTGTGTGTTTTGAGTACAGTAGATTTTTCGAGTGCATTGAAACAGTCAAACTGGATTATGTTTGCAAATGTTTCTGAGTGCTATGGACTAATGGCACATTGTGGTGCAAAATGATATTCATGAAGCAACAAACCCTCGTCTGAAGAGTGCGTCTGAAGCTCAAATGCAGTGGTGTGAGATGTTGCCATCGTACTACTTACTACCTGACGTTGCCTAACTCCCAGCCAACCAGTGAATGGGTAAGGGGGTGAAACACTGGCGTGATCTGGGTTGGGTGAATTAAGCGAGAACACGGCCACCTATCTCATAGTTACCAAGCTAGCTAAGGCTGACTTTGGTTTAGGTGTTTGATTAACACATATGTTTGTGGAGTGAGTGGTGGTTTCCATAACGGGTGGCTTGGGTGCAGGTGCTAAAAACTGTAACCAACATATTGCCTCAGTAACCATGCCTCCATCAATATAGCTTACGTGACCATGCTATCGATACCTGCTAATTAATGCTAACGGTGCAAACATACAAATTAAATAATACTATAATTTCACTGAATGGAACTACTGCAGCAGAGACTTCTTACATGGTCCATTAGTACAATTAACTGTACAGCAAGCCATATTATCTCAGATATTTGTAATGAAATGCTCAAAAAGGGCAAACACGGGTGAGTCCACAGCAACAAGCCACTGGTAGCAGCCTCTGCTAGCGGGGCCTTGAACCTGCTGGCGCACACACTAGCTATCAATCAAAGTGACCAAGCCCCTAATTATTCTTAACTTCATGTCTTAAAATAGATTAAATGGAAAAGTTGTATAAAAATTCAACCCTCGTATAATTGTCATGAATGGGGAAACTAGCTATAGAGACCAAAACTGTTTTTTGTACCAGGCTGTAAGCATGTTTATTTCTGCTGTAAAGTTGAAGATTTTAACATGGGTGCCTATGGGGATTGACTCACTTTTTGAGGCAGCCTCAAGCGACCATTAAAGGAACTACAAGTTTTGGCACTTCTGTATTGGCTCCATTTTTCAGCACCAGAGGTTGAGGCTTGCTTTTACATGAAATGGTCTGCATTTCAAGGCAACTTGATTAGACTCTTGATGGATAAAGTTTAGGAACTTTTTCTGGAAGTTTTGCTGCGTTAAATTCCTTTGACACAGGAATGCACTAGAATGAATACCTCGCTAGTTATTTTTGCTCATGTAAAACACACACAAAGTACCATTTAATGTAGCTGCAACAGAGAGTCATACAAATATCTGAGAGCAGACTTCCCAGACGAGCTCCTGACAGAATGTGCTGAGGCCTAACCATATCAAATCTGATATGATTTCGAGCACTAATGTAGTTAAAATAAATTACATCACATCAAAACATCAAAGCAGGATATCAGTGGCAGAAAAACATCTCGCTGTAATATGTCAGCATTAAATCATTAGGCAGATGTTGAATGTGACAGTTTAAAGGAATAAAAAAATTGATGGATGGTGAATGTGACAGATGGAGAATTAATGGGCAGAGAATCATCATAAGTGGTTCAACAAATTGCGAGAAAAAGCAAAACACCCCTCAGCAGCAAATAACTGACAACTCCCTCTCTCCGTAATGTCTCCATCGCTATCTTACATCTCCTGAGAGAATTAATCAAACTATCATTTAGAAATCTGCAGTTCTGCCTAAAACCAACTGTGTCTCCCCAAGAGACACAGCAGAAAAACAGTGCAATGACAAAACTATGCAAAGTCACTGAATTGCCATTTCCTGTTGTTATTTTTGTTTATTTATTTTTATAGATAGAGAACTTCACATAACTTTGTGCAGATGTATAAGGCTGATCCTCCTGCCAGGATGTCGACAGATTTACCATACATTACCATACTGTTTGTGTTTGTTTATAATTGATGTAAATGAAGTCCAAGACATATTCAGTAACTTGGAAATGTCCATGTATCCATCCCCTGACTTGTCTAAAGAAACCTAGCTGTAAACGTTTACTGTAAATTTATGTCTAAAGCCCTATTCGGACGGGATTAGTTTGACATGGGGAGGAGGTGTAAGGTAATTATTATCAGATTTTCTCAGTGATTTTAGTCCCATCCGAATGCACCATTTCAGTCATTATTATGGACTGTGCGCTCTCATGTCAGTAAAGATTCCGACGACACTTACCTTCTGTAAATGTACCTTCGACCTCAGATTATACTAATCCCATGCAAATACACACATCAGTAAATATTCCATCATATTATGTAGACATTTCCGACATTTATCTCAAGTTTGGAGGTGCTTAAAGAGACATTTGGAAGACAAGCAACTCAGAAACAGTACAGATTTGATGTGCACACTTGAGTTTCATTTACGTAGAATTTCTGTATCAATCTGTTCACACATATTATGGCTACAGTCTCGGAAATCATTTGTGCACAACGCGGAGTGCACTTCTGCACTGAGTGCAAGTGGCAAAAAACAAACAAACAAAAAACGACAGATAATTTAAGAAGATGATAGAGAGTGATTGTAGAGACAGGAATATTTCATTGGGAGATCACCAGAACAGTCATCTTTGGAGCATTTTTTCCCACCCTTTTTAAGATGAACACTCCTGATCTCTAGTTTCCTCGGAAGATAACTTGGGAAAATATCACCTTATTGCAGAATATTTCTCAACGGGGGCGTGTCTACGGGGAGGCTGGGGGAGGCAGTGCCTCCCCTAGGATAAGCCCTGCCTCCCCTGAGAAATTATCTCTCCATGATCTAATGATAAATTAGATAAGAAAAATGTTCGCTATTTTTCCGCTAATTCTAACCTAAGGTGATGTATTGTGTGTTCTCCTTCAGATCAAGGTTCATAACCGGAACGTTCATTAAAAAACGTATTGCTTTTCTATTGGTCGTTTTGAGTGGGGGTGTGTCAGTCTGCTGGCGCTACAACCAGAGTCCGCAGCAGGCAGAATTAACGTGCACACAGACGATAGATCTTGAATCTGCCGGCAACTCGTTAAACGCTCACTGCTCACAACCTTGTTATTTTCTCATTTTATGCTAGCGTGTTCTTATAAGCTTTTCCTGAACGTAGTTTAGTTGAACAGTTAAGTTGTGTGTTTTTTTGGTCATTTTACCAGGCTATTAATTTG
>OMMV01191686.1:0-12709 GCA_900302635.1 Chatrabus melanurus
CTCTATCAATCTGTTCACACATATTATAGTCCATGTGATTTAGTCACATAGGTATTTTTACCTTCCCAAGAGGGTCCTAAATACAAAACAAAATGTTAACATTGAATATTTTGGGATGCATTTCCACTTTTGACCATTTGTTTAAGCTGGCTATATAATAAAATACAGTTTTGCATGTTATACATGATGAAAGTACAATACGTTTTTGTCTGTCAGTAGGACTTGCATTTGGGAAGTTCGTGAAATTACAGGGCATCAAAATAATGTTTGTCAGCGCTAGGTAATGCATTTTGCAGCATGAAGGCAGCAAGATTAGAATAAAGATAATGTATACAGGGTTACCAAATACTTTATACCCAGGTCAACCCTATTTTATGGAATAAATGATTTGAACTAAAAAGTATGTATGCAAATGTAAATTTTTAGGAAAAAAACAAGGGTTATGAGGTAAGATAAAGGCCTCAGAATTAGTGCATGCCATTTTGTCTCAGCAAAACTGTAATTTATTATATAGCGAATCCTCTTCCAATTCCATTGATACCAAAATAATGTAATTATAATGTCTATTAAGGGGGTTGTGGCCCATAACCTAAAGCAAAGTCAATGGTAGGCCTAAATTCCGAAAACCAACACCTTAGCTTAAACAAATAGACTGTAAGGCGTGTCGCCGTATTGTGTTGTTTTCGTAGTCCCATCAGTGGCAGTAGACAAAAACATATAAAAATTTACAGAAAATTATTACAAACATATATCAGCTTTGTTCTACTTGTTTTATTTGCACATTTGTGAGAAAAGTCATTAATTTTAATCACTAATTTGCCTCATAATATTCATGACGCACTGCATAAAACCGGACAGGAATTTGTGTTATCCAGGTATTTTATCATATAAAACATAAGCTTGGGTCTTGGGACATAAAAAACAAAACAAAACAAAACCGTGTGTTATCAGGAATTTTGTATCAACAGAGTTTGTGTTAACGAATTACTACTGTATGTACATCAATTACAATAACTAACTGTAAACTTAAATTGCTCATATATAGTCGTAACAATTTGAATGGGTGTTTTATGGTGTAAAAAAATGTTCAAGTGAAGTACACAGTTATATTTATTTTAGTGTTATGAGTTTGTGCATTCAGAAGGTCTGTACATTTGGTATTTTTCAAATTGTGATTTCTTTTTATGTTTTATCATTTGTCAATTTGAAACACGGATTGTGCAAATGTTTAGGCTCTATTTAAAACATTTGCACTCAAAATCAAAGCTATATCTCAAATATTTTGCTGGTTTCAAACATTTCAGACGCATGACAATCAGTGAGACTTATGCTTGATAAAGTTAAATATTCTTGTGACAAACCATTCAAATCATTTAATCATAATGATTATAACACAAATTGCCAAACACTTAAGGCGATAAGAACAATCTTGTTTTTTTTTTAAACCTGCTATTTTTCAACTTCCAACCAATATTTGACAAAAGTCTTAACAAAATAATTTAAAAGAACCGCATTGTCATTTATACTGACTAGATGCATTATTTTATTGATATTTGCTTTCAATTTCATTGCCATTATTTGTCATTATCCTTATTATGCAGTTAGGAAAAATCGTGTAAGTTAAACTGCATTTGTAAGTAACAGCTACCATAATTACATGGAAAATGTACAGATTGAATGAAGTGAAATAAAAAAAAAGTCAAATTAATGTAATTTGTGATTTCTGTATTATTATCATAATGTGTTCCTGTTCAGTTTCCTCTTTCCACAAAATGTTGTTGGGATAGTTCAAGACTGATGGCAGGCAGATTATACGCAGATAAACCATGCCGACATGTACATTTTATAAACAAAGTCTTGGATAGTATTTTTTTGTGGGAAGTGCAAACCAGAAACTAGTAACAACATTAATGATTTGACTGTAAGCAGAAAGTTTCCAAATTGAGCAAATTCAATTTAAGAGGTTGGAAAGATACTTGATGGAATATTATTAACTTATAGTTGCATTTATCAAGCATCAAATCATTCATATTATGTCTATTATTGAATGAAAACATCAAAATGATCACAGGCCTTGAAGCTTTGATCTTGTGGCACTGATGCTTTCATGCATGTTACAAACTTGGGACTTGACAACATGCTGCTATAGAAAAAAAGAATCATCCAATTAGTCATGATTGTGTTTCAAAATAAATAGTTTCTCTGGTCCACAGGGTTTTTCATCACTGACGCTTGTTGCCAAGCTGATGTGTGTGTTCAAAGCACTTGTAGATGCACTTATTTCTAATTTGTCATTGGTTCATTTGGTTCAGTCTAACATTATACACACTTGTGAGTCGGTAACAAGTGTGCACGTCATGCCCGTGTCATGATGACGCAGTCCACACAGAACCTATTTATTTCTTAACACTGTAGTGTGCGGCTTGGTGAGCCACTCCTCCAGTTCTGCATATTCCTAAAAGGAGTGACAGGATCTTCGGACACGTTGACCCCGCTACCCTCACTTTACCCCCCCATTTACCCTGTTTTTTGTTTGTCAGGTAGTGATTTGTGTTTGAAAATGTTCAAATTCTCATTTTGTGGTCTCATTTAGTAATAACCACTATTTTAGGCAGAAATCCACTTGGCAAAAGCTCCACTGTTTCAAATCACTGTCTGAGGGCCTCTCCACTTCCAAATTTGGGTGCCCTAGGGCGCCCCCTCCCCCTTTTTATGTCCTTGGATCTGTTTTATTTTCTTCACTTTACAATTTTACGTGAAGCCAAATTCTACAATGACATAACATTTTCTTAAAAGTATTGAAAGACCCACTGGTATAATATGAGATTTTCCATGAACAGCTTGTTACACATTATTATATGGGTGTGGCTGCGTGGCATATCTTGTTACATAATACTCAAATCACCCTGGAAACATTCATGGCACAGAAACGGGTTGAAATATGTGCAACCTTTATTGGTAAACAAATAGCACAATTTGAATGAAAAAAAAATTGTGACTTCTGAGGCATTTACACCAAGTGCACATTATAAATATGCAAAATATTGTGCAGGAAATTATATCTGAACAATCTAAAGGCGCAGTCACACCTAGGCGTTTGGGCCAAGGTGTATGAACGTATTTGCATTCGTCGGTGATCGCTAGCCTCCGGTAGCCTGTGCCGGCATTTGCCGGTGTTTGCTGATGAACGGCGACCGCGTCCAAAATTTTCAACAGGTTGAAACTACTTCGCAGATTGCCGATGTATCTGTTGCTTCGTTGGAGACCGGTAGAGAACGTTGATCTCTGCTACGACCAAGGTAGCCTTTGTTAGCATCCGGTATCTGACGTTACTGGTGTGATCGTCTATGCTGGGTGCTGCTTCGCCCTGCCTGCTCAGAATCACTGGACAGTGGTGTGTCGAACCCCTCTCCTGCACATTGCCAGGTTGGCAAAGGTCCTGCTTGTTCTAATGGAGCGCTGGCTCACGGCCGCCTCTGCTGGCCTCCACTAGCATCATGGTGTGGAATACCATGCTGCATTTGAGGTTCGCTACCAAACTCCGGGAACGTGATTTTTGCTGACGTTTCGCCATCTTTCCCTCTCTTTCACC
The DNA here is from genome assembly GCA_900302635.1 of Chatrabus melanurus. Taxonomy (NCBI): domain Eukaryota; kingdom Metazoa; phylum Chordata; class Actinopteri; order Batrachoidiformes; family Batrachoididae; genus Chatrabus; species Chatrabus melanurus. The sequence goes on from OMMV01191686.1 coordinate 3,593, forward strand.
GCGTTCACCAACCACTGAGGTAAATGTCATAGTGTGACTGGGCCGTTACACAAGTCTAAATTACATATTTTGCAAAAAACAATCAAGGCCAACAACTTTGAATCAATTTTGGGCCTATTTATCATGGTTGACATCTTGCCTTTTTAAAGGAATTCTTGTTGAAATGAATTGCCACTAATTAGTGGATTATCTCATCAATGGGCCATTAAAAATTGCAGAACAAAGGTGTTTTCTTATTGGCAACTTCATCCCAATCAATTAAAAAAAGCTAGTTTTCACTGCCAATCTGGGGACTACAGAACTTTTATCTAAGTGGTTTTCAGACCAGTGTTCTACAGTCTGTTGTGTTCTTTCCGCTTCTCCAAATTTCAACTTGGGGTCACCACAGCATATCCGATATGGATCTGCATGTTGAGTCGGCACAAGTTTTACGCCGGATGCTCTTCCTGACGCAACTCCACATTATGTGGAGAATGGGCAGTGGTGGCTTTGAACCGGGAACCTTCTCCTTTGAAAGCGATCGCACTTAACCGCTTGGCCACCACACTGCCCACCAATATTCTACAGTCGAAAATGGTCAAAAGTGAAAGTACATCCCAAAATATCTAACGTTAACATGGCCCTGCCCAGTGACATTTTACATCTCTAATATTAAGGTGTATTAATGAGAAATTCAGTGCTCTGTCACATAAATGAACAAAATCAGATGACAAACGGGTATTTGTTTGTTTTCTATTCCAGAAAACATGACATTTCTGCTTGAAGTAACACCTTTCTGAATAGGAATTACATACCAAATCAGATACCCCACTCCTCTATCAAATTTGGACAACATACCTACATGGTCAGCTTCATAGTTGATTTCTTACTATGTAACTGCTGTGACACCTGTCAGATCATCTACAGGTCAGTTAAAAAACAATGCACATAAATTTTGTAAAAGCTCGAGCTCAGTCAATCTTGAGCCCCTTTCCTGCCTAGAACTAGTTATATTTATGGAAAACTGTGAAACCCTGCAAATGTAGAGATTTGACATTTCAAGGTGATTTCCTAACGTAGGATTTCTGTATTAGTGTCTTCCAACATGTTTCAGATATTGTCTGAGAAGTCATGTGAGAGGAATGAAGCTGCACGAGTTTGGGATTGAGAGATCTCCTGACTGACAGAAATCCTTCCAGACTCTGAGGTGTATGAATTTGAAACAAATAGACTCAAACTAAAACTTGGTACATCAGAACAGGGCAAATTAATACAGTTAATTTTGTTGTCTGATTACTTTTCGTTCCTACCATAATTCAGTTTAATTGAATTTATTTATATAGTGCCGAATCTTAACATAAGTTACCTCAAAGTGCTGTACACTAGTATACAAATTATGAATGTTTTCCGTTTGTGCAGTGGTAAGAATATTTGCATGAGTTGAAAGATGGAATGTTCCATGGTCCTTTTCGTCTTTGGCCTGGAGCACACGGTGTCCGTTTCTTCCAAAAAAGATCTGGAATACTGATTCGTCTGAACATAATACACGTTTCCACTGTGATAGTCCAACCCAGATGCCTCCGAGCCCAGAGAAGTTGACGCTTCGAAGTCAACAAAGTTAACATAAGGCTTCTTTTTTTGCACAGTGAAGTTTTAAGTGGCATTTGTGAATGAAACTCCGTATTGTAGTGCTTGACGAAGGTTTCCCAAAGTAGTTGGACCGCAATGGAAATAAGTGTAAACTTTATTGCGTTATCCATGTATTTAATAATGCATGTACAAATTTTCAATTGTACTTGTATTGTTTTTTACTGAATAAACAAATCAAAATCAAATCAAATAGTCCTTTGCCCATATGTTTATATCAGATATTGATGAATGATGATTGTTGATGCAGTGCTGTCTGTGGGATCGGAGATCACGGGTGTTCAGCTTAGCCTAAGTGTGTAACAACATATAAATATTCTATATTCTTACACATTCCTTGAATCGTTTAATGATATTATGCACTGAAGAGGGAGAAATAGGAAAATCCCTTCCAATCTTTCTGAGGGACATTGTTTTTATACATTTCGACAAGTTTTTCACGCTGGAGATCCTCTGCCCATCTTTGCTCTTCAAAGACTCAATGATCTTTTGTGGATACCGTTTAGTGCCAAATCATGATTACAATCAACTGTTGACATTACCTGTTTGAAATAACATCATCATTATTATTATTTTTAACCTCATTACTAGCCCTAAATTGCCCCCATCCCAACTTTTTTGGAATGTGTTGCAGGCCTGAAATGCAGGAATGGATGTATATTCAAATGAAATGAAGTTTACCACACAAAACATGAACTATCATTGGTTCATGCCGTCTGCAATGAAACAGAAGTTAAAGTAAATGTAAGAATCACTGCATTTTTTAAATTTGCATTTTCCAGACCATCCCAACTTTTTTCTGATTTGGGGTTGTAAGATACTTGGACGGGAGTTTAGAGAAACACAACATCATCTGTCCTCCACATAACCTCACAAGTGGGAAATGGCTGTATTTACATTGCTTCATGTATATGAATCAAAATGGTCACTACCAAATAAATGAATCCATGAGTTCAACAGACTACCCGACCATCTCTGGAGGACACCTACCACAAGAGGGCATGTGTTATCATCAAAGACCCAACTCAACCCCGACGTAGATTATTCACACTCCTGCTATCAGGAAGGAGATATAGAAGTGTGAAATGCTTGAGATCCAGAATGCAGGATAGTTTCTTGCCCCGAGGCATAAAACTAATGAATAAATCTACGTGACCTCCCTTGCCCCACCCGGAGTCCACAACCACACACAGGCATGGGTCCATTCCACATGGCCACTCCAACACCACCAACCCTGATCAAAACTGAAAAATGTCAGACTGAGTTGCACAACACCTCTGCCGGAATTCCACATTCACAATGAGCAATGACTTCAGTGCACTTATCTTTGCTTTACTCGGCTGCTACTTGAACTAACTGCTGCGTGCAGCAATTTATTTATGTTATAAAAGGCATGGAGAGATGACAGAAAACTAGGAATTTCATTGCACAGTGGAAAACGGTGCATTTGTCTTTATTAGGTAGATGTAACAGAAAATCTTTGACTTAAATCTTGAAATGAAATTCTGATGAGGGTGGATGATAACCATAAGATCTGAAAGAAAGCAATGCAAGAGAAGTATAGTAATTATAATTGTACGTTGTTTGGCTAAATTATTGTAAAATCTTAGTAAAGTAACTAGTAGAGCACACAATTGAGTGCATACCTCCACACAGGCTGTAAGCCTTTTCTTTCAATGTTGGAAAAAGTGTCCCTAAATTTCCTCAAGACCAAAACTGAATGGTACCTGTTCCACATTAGAATGGAACTTTGCACCTTCGTATGCTCTGTAAAAATCATGCTCATATTTCGATTGCGCTTTTCCATCTGATGCAGATGCGCAAAGCGCTTTCCAATCCCCAATGAAGTGACTGAGGATTCCCTGTTTCGAGCCCACCACATTAACACCAAGACCAGCTATTCCTAAGTTTAAGAACGCTGCGGTCCACTTTGAAATCTGCAAATCTTCTGCAGCCCACTCAAACCTTTAATCACAATTTTGAACGACACATGAGACTAAGATGAAGTATTATGTATATTATGTTAAACTAGGTCAGATAAATGAAGAATAACTCGTAATTTAAACCCCATGGCTTTGTTTTATTACTTCTGATTACATTAAAAAAATCATAAATATTTGTGAGCAATTTTAAACTTTATTACAAAATTGAAAATCAAAGACTTTTTTTTGATGACCTCTCACAGCCCACCTGCAGTGCCTTCACAGCCCACCAGGGGGTCGCGGCACACACTTTGGGAATCACTGCCCTAGACCATTGCCTCGTCCTAAGAAACCATTAATAAAACAAGAAGGTGCACTCAGAGCACATGCATACCTTCGCCCCAGTCATGATGGACTATCGTTACCTCCAACAACTGAGGAGGCAGGTTTGTGCAGCAAACAGTATGTATAGGTCTTCGTGATGTCCAAAGTCCTGTTCTTGCAAAATCAGCTATTACCGAAATATTGCCTCAGTAACCATGCAGCACTATCAGTGTCGCTAATGTCACAAAGCTATTGATACCTGCTACTTGGTGCAAATGGCACGAACATATAATTTTATACAAAAATTTCACTCAGCAAAAACTGGGGCACAGACGTCTGAGACGGTCCGCTTCCGTATGCTGCTTGTGTATGATGTCATCGGTTTGCGCTGCACTTTCCTCTGACTCATCATGAAGCCCGATGGGGGCGTGTTCGGGCTTCATTCGTCCTGCCCAGGTCATGCAGAGTATCGCCAACGCTCCACCTCTTTACGCGTTTATGGGTTAGCCGGGACGGGATGGGCGTTCCATCAAATGTAATATTGACCACACGCTCGTGCATCCACCACCCGCCTTTTTAGTCATATTTTTAAGTAGAACGCCCTGGACGTTTCAACGCACGAGTAGGGTATTTGTAATAAAATGCTCAGAAAGGACAAAAACAGCCGAGTCCACAGCAGCTAGCAGCTACTGCCAGCAGCTGGACCCGGCACACTAGCTGTCACTGTAAGTGACCACGCCTCCATGGCTTAAAATAGCTTTAACCGATGAGTTGAGTAAAAATTCACCTGCGTACAATTGTCATGAATGGGGAAACTAGCTATAGATCCCAAAACTTTTTTTGTACCAGGCTGTAAACATGTTTATTTCTGCTGCAAAGTTGGACGTTTAAACATGGGGTTCCATGGGGATTGACTCGCTTTTGGAGCCAGCCTCAAGTGGTTATTCCAGGAACAGCAGGTTTAGGCATTTCCATGTTGGCTTCATTTATCAGCACCGGCGGTTGCCGCTTGGTGCCGGTGCGCGTGTAACTGGTTAATGACTGTGCCGTGCTGAACTTGGAGTAAACACAGTTATTCACATAATCGGTCTTTGAACAGCCCCAGTTCAGGTGTCCATGTCGACAAAGCATTACCAACCCAACATCCAGTCTGAGCCAGTCCGATCCGTTCAGCCCAGACACAGAGCCAAAACTCAGCTGCTTTGGGTGACGGGTTCCAGCTGCCTCCGGGGATTTTTTTTTTCATCAAAGTACACAGTGTGAGTGGCAGAAGGGGGAGAAGAACACAAGCATCATGCTAGTATCTGAAGCATGTATTATTGGGGCCCACCAGGAGGTGAGGCTCTGCAGCACTTTGTTGTTGCTGGACTCCCGCTTGCTTGCTGCAGGTCACCTTTATAGCTGGTGCTGGTCACACAAGGGCTTGATCAAATAGAATCTTACAACAGTTCACCTGTATTTGTTAGAAATGTCAGCGTTATCGTGCAGTGATCACTGCACCGTTTCTTCAAAATGCTAATTAAACAAATTGCATTTACTTGTGTTTATTATGAATGACATTATATTGTGTAAAAATGACTTGGACTGGCTGTAAATCGAGTAGTACACAGATGTTAATACCTATTTTCTCAGTACTAAGATTTTAAATTCCACCCTCTATTGACTTTTTTTTTTCATAGGCTATTGTATGTTGGCATTTTGCTTTGATGAGTTGATGGATTTGGTTTGCCTGATGGAGCTCATTTTCCTGAACCCACAGTAAGATACGTCACTGTCAATAAATCAAGTTCTACAGATAAAACTTGACACAAGCATATATGTGTGTAGTAGTTTGATATGTCATTTTGTGACAGGCAAGAGATGAATCAAAGATGTGTTCACATTTCTCTGGGATAAAGTATATCTTTGAATGTATATTTTTGTGACATTTGCAAAAAAAAATATGCATTTGTGTACAGTCAGGTCCATAAGGATTTGGACAAGGACAAACAGAACTTGCTTGCGGGAAAAGGGACCATAGTACCTGTATTGGGGTTGGGTTGAAAAACCAGAGATTATCCTATTTCAATGATGGTTCTGACATCAATACAAACACTGACTCGCCACTTCAACGAAAATGACAGTCGTTTCTGTGTGTGGATAGTGAATCTGTGTTTTTTGGGAAACGGTGCAGTAATATTAACTGCCAACGGGGGGAAGCAGCAGTATATCCTTTCACTTAAATGTGTCTCTGAAGCATAGAAGAAGAGCACACACATTTCCACTGACGTGAGCAATGACGGGAGTGTTTTTGACATGGTTGTCGATTGTAATAGCATGTTTAGCGATAGTGTAACGTGATCAGCAGGAGGTGCTGTGCAGTGAAGTAAACCTCACTTGCTGATGCCAAAAAAGACATTCTAGCAACAGATGCTAGAGCCCCTGGGTTTTAGCCTCGTGGTTAGAATGCTTGCCTCTCATGCCGGTGACTGTGAGTTCGAGGCCAATGAGGGGCAGCAACCTAGGTTACATTGGTCCCATGACCTGGATGGAAGTGAGGTTTAGGGGGGGGTGAGTGTAACGGTGGGCGGCAGGAGGTGCTGTGCAGTGAAGTAAACCTCACTCTCCAATGCCAAAAGACATTCATGCCAGTGACTATGAGTTCGAGCCCAGTCAGAGGCAGCAACGCAGGTTACAATCACGCTGTATAATCTGCACATGGCATATCTACAGACCACAGAAAGCACGGTGCACACCCTGGTTCTGTCGAACGGACCCAGGCCCCATGTGCGCCACTGTCAGCCTCCTGCCTCACGATGGCAACACTTGACACCCTTTCAGTTTGCTCTGAACTACAGTGCGCTTCAAATGCCGAAGAAGAAATGAACACAACTTCATGTGGACACAGATATTTTCAGATACAGCCACGTGCCGTATTCGTTTCAAGTCGTGTGGACTAGGCCTTGATCTGGACTGCATGGGGTTTCTTCCTATGATCCAAATGGAAAGCTGCTGATGGCGTGATTTTTATTAAGATAGCATTTCATTTTATGTGTCACTGCAAACTCATTGCATTTGTTGGACATATTTAAAACAATCTTTTCTTAAAATATAAATTGGTGGAACTTTTCTGAGTTATGCACAGAAAATGGATATGGTTGGGGATGTATTGCCTGTAGGCGATGTAGAGGGAAGCAAATTCTCAAATTATGTAGTTGCATGGAAGCTTGCTTGCATATCTTGAGGCCTACGGATAAGGGGGGGAAAAAGGCTTTCTAATTTATTTTTCAGAATATGTCTTCTAATAAATGTGAAAATCTTTGAGAATATGGAGCGAAAATTTGAGCAATTTTGAAAAATATTGCGGTCACAGAAAGTGTGCTGTTTGCTTCCATTTGGGTTAGTTCTAATTGCAAAAAGATTGCAAACTTATGACACGACTGACATTTTTCATTCCAAAATTCTATCTTTTACCCACTTTTAGAAGTAGTTACATTCCAGAAGCAGAGCAAATGTTTGTATGACGATTTAAAAGCAGTCCTTGTGAATTTTTTTTCCATGAAAAGATGCTTTCTGGAGTGTGCTTCATCACAAAACCCCGCTCGTCTTCTTCAGTCCACACATCACACCGAGACATAAAACATGAATTATCGCTGCAGCTATTTGCATTGCGTTTGTTTCCTAAAACTGGCCAATAAACGCGGCCTTTCAAACGCTGCTTACTGCAGGAGCTGAATAGATGCCGTGCAATTTTCAGCACACCTCCACCAAAAGTTAACAAGAGGTAGTGAGAACATCCTAAGGACATCTGCTTTTAATCTTTTGCTTAGATTAAATTGCGAGATTAAAATGCGTACCTCGTGTCTGCCCCTGCCCATGTCATCCTGTCCTTTTTTGTACCTACCGGTTTGGATATATCGCCTGCAGATGCATGTTGCTCATCTTCCTCCGCTGCCTCCTCGTCCTTTTCATCCCTTTCAATTGGCTCGGGGACAAAAAGGGACAATGTCACATGCTGCGTCTCCCTGGACCACACCGTCAACTGTCATTTGAGGGAAAGGCAGCAGAACATTTTTATTTGCTCAGCGAGACATATAGCCTGTATATGCCTCAGTGTGCACATGAACGTGCACACGCTCTCAGGCCTGCAGTGTTCCCAGGAGTCTGAGTGGCGCATCGACATTAAGTATTAAGAGCCCTGCTAGCCAAAATGACGGTGGGGGATGGCCGTGCTGCTGGGGGCGGAGGGGGCTTTGTGGAAGCTAACGGCAGACACAGGGCAGTGGGCCGTGGCCGTCTGGCTTCTCCCTCGTGGCGTTTTTCAGGGCTTTACAGCACAGCCATAATTTCCTATAAATGTCCTCCATTACACCAACCAGGGACTGAAATGCACACGCGACAAATGTCAACAAAATTTGTCTTTGTCAGACAAATCGATACAGTCACCTGCCACCGCGGCTGGTAAGTAGTTCCACTGTTTTCAAAGTTTTTCAGTTTTTGCCTTCGGGTTTTGTTTTTAAACTTTTTTTTTTTTTTTTTACCCCCCACTGTTGACAGCGTTATTTGTGAGGCAATCAAGCAAAGCAGAACAGGCTCTTTATCAAAAATACTTTTGATGGCTGCCCAAAAAAAAAAGAAAAAAATGCAATGTTACCTTCTGTTTGTCCATTTTCTGGATGTCTAATTAGTCCAACATTGCTTGATAATTTTTAAAAAAAGAGAAAAAAGTGAAATACTTCACCTTGAATAAGGAGTGTACTTCAAACTACAGTATGCTCATACTAAAATGGTCTAATTTGTATGAGTGAGAGTGTGAATGTGTTTGTTTGTCTATATGTGGCCCTGTGATGGACTGGCGGCCTGTCCAGGGTGTACCCCACCTCTCGCCCAATGACTGCTGGGATAGCCTCCAGCCTCCAATTGGAGTAAGCGGGTATAGAAAATGAATGAATAACAATAGACTGTATATATAGTGGACAAACCCTTGTGACGTCACCCATAGGTTTTCTGAAGAGCGGGTTTGAAGCTAAAGTGCTCGATTCCGCCTGACTCCCAGCCAACCCACAAATGGGTGAAAAGGTGGAGCGTAGGCAAGACCAGTGTGATGTGGGCAGGACGAATGGAACCCAAACATGCCCACCTATCTCATAATTACCAAATAGCTAAGTCGAACAGGCCTCGTAACCTTGGTTCAGGTGTTTGATTAATGCATATTTTTTGTGGACTGGGTGGTGGCCTTCATAGCTGGTAGCTTGGGTGTGGGTAT
>OMMV01191687.1:0-10276 GCA_900302635.1 Chatrabus melanurus
TAAAGCTTTAAAAAAAAATTGCTCCCCCCCACGTGATTGGGCGTGGTTTCAGTGCCTTCAGCCAAGACATTTTTACATGATTTTGAAACCTAATTTTATATACTTAACAATATTTTTAATCATTACAATTCGGCTAGGTGGTTAATAACATGTTTTTCTGTGGTTTGACAAATTCAAAACACAGATTGGATTTCACTTTACAGGCACTTTAAGGACAATTCTGGGACTTTGGCTACCCCACCCCCATGTCGCGGGGAGGTAGGGGGCTTCAATGACTCCGGCACCAGTCTTGGGGTGACTATGTTGTGATTTGGCGCTATATAAATAAATTGAATTGAATTGAGTCTGACACCCCCTCCTAAGAGTCAGGTGCCGGCTTACCTGTGCAGAGCGCAGGGGCTGCACGGTGGCTTAGAGGTTAGCACTGTTGCCTCACCGCTAGAAGGTCCCAGGTTCGCTTCCGTCCTGGTCCTTTCTGTGTGGTGTTTGCATGGGTTCCCTCCGGGTGCTCCGGCTTCCTCCCACTTTAGTGAGCGTGTGATTGTGTTTGTCTCTCTGTATGTGGCCCTACGATGGACTGGTGGCTCACTGATGGACTCACCCAATGACCGCTGGGATAGGCTCCAGCCCCACCATGACCCTTAATTGGAATAAGCAGGTTCAGAAAAGGAATGAATGAATGACTGTCATCCACACATCAAGTTTGGTGGAAATCGGCCAAAGGACCTGGGAGGAGTAGGGGAACAGACAGATAAACCAAAATGTTGACCTTTGACCCCAATGACCTTGACCTTTGCCAAACTAAACCCCTTAAGGGCAATTCTGGGGTCAGCCTAAATGGACATATTAAGTTTGGTGGAAATTGGCTCAAGCACCTCAGGGGAGCAGTGGAACAAACAAACACAAATGTTTCTCAAATTATAGTATGATTTGACAAGAATTTCAGCCAACTTATGCCCAGTTCGTCACGCCTTACACCTTCTGCATCCATAGGGCCGACTGTAGCGCCTCTAGTTTTACATGTTGTACATTAACTGAAGGGCCGTTGGCTCAAATCCAGGCTATTTCTGTCTGTACGTTGAAATCTCTTGGAGCATGACAGTGAGCCTGACGTTGGTCCTCGTATTCAGTACAGTCCCTGACATCAGTATGTGTTAATTCACTGTTATTACAGTGCTGACAAAGCACCACGTGAATGGGATGACTGTTTTTATTCACTGCATTGTGAATTGGACCATTGTTCAAATGTCAAAATGCTATAAATGTCTTTGACGTTGGGCTGAAAATAACATACATTTTAAAATATTGGAAGTCATTAATCTAAAAATGATCTTTCTCAATGAAAATTAAAGCACTTACTGTGTCTCTCTTTGTCATTCCCATCTCATTCAGGTTTTAATTTTCTCCTCTATCCCATTGTCCCATTGACTGTTCTCATCTCGTGCTTTGAGTGATGCTTGTCCAATTAGAGACAGACGTATAGCGAATGAGTGTTGCCATTTCTTCCCTCCACTCGCCCTTCATTCATTCGTTCTCCTCCTCAGTCCTCACAGAGTTGGCCGTAGTTCAAATTCTTCTCAGGCTTCCTTCAGCCAGTCCTGCCAGCTCTATTAAAACACCATGGGTCATCGAGCTCTTCTCTGGCACAAGCTGCATATTGCCGTGATGGGGAAACCTCATAGTACATCGAATGTCCAATATCATTCTTTGTCATTGATGTCAAAAACAGCCTGTTAGCTTGACTGTTATGTGGTGCTGCAACTATTAATTGATTATTAATCGATTAGTAAATTAATCGCCAACAACCCTGGGCTTTGCGAAACACTGATTGACATTTTTGACCATTTTCTGACATTTTATGGACAAAACATCTAATGGATTAATCCAGAAAATAATCAATAGATTAATTGATAATGAAAATAATTGTTAGTTGCAGTTGTTAGTAGCACTTATTGTGTCTCAGGAAGAGGCAAAGCTGTGGGCAACATATTCTTCCATATTTATTCCATCACTGCCTTTTTAATTTTTGGCACTTTATATCCTTTATATGTCTAGAGTTTTAAAAATTTGGATATTTTATGATAAAATATTTAAATGCAAGGATGAAAGTTACTGGTAGAAGTTATGATTATGATTTACTGGTAAATTAAACAAAGGATAATTGACCAATCAGAAGATAATCAATAGACAAATTAAAATGTTTTTTTAGATTAATCAATTAATAAAAAAAAATCAATAGATTACTTGATTACAAAAATAATTGCTAGTTGCAGCCCTAGTGTTATATATGTTTAGGTTTATTAAATGTTCCATGTTAAAATCCACTTATAGTGGACCAGCTTGTCTTTCTTACTTGGGCTCAGCAGTAAACCGTATCCAGGTCAGGTCAGGTCTGGGAGCATGCGCTGATGCGTCACAGCATCCACCACACTGCAGAACCTGGCTATAGTCCAGACTGGCACTTACCCAGGAAGACCACTGGCACGTCCCCAACTCCCAAAAGTAGCCATCTATCTGCCACTGACAAATGATACGTGTGCGTCCCTTTGGCCTTTTTCAGTTGTTGTGGTACTCAGCAGTGAGGCAACTGCACTCTGGATGAGGCAGAGAGAAAAACGCCACATGACCGTCGTGTCATAATTTACATTCCCTCACAAAGCAAGTGGTACGCCTCCTCTGTGTCTCCATAAGTAACCGCTCATTTGACACAAAGTCATTCCAGAGGCATCCCAGCATTCTCCGGAGAGACCTGGTACCAAAGACATCCAGCTGTCCTGTTAGGTCACTGTTTAGAGTCTGGAGGCCCCATCTTACACAGTACAGCACAAGTGCCATTGCTCGCTTCCAACCGACGCAGTCATTTTCATTTTTTGCACTGCTGGCGCGTTGCTTTTGTGAGGCAGGCAGCAGAAAGCGATTGTACCATAGACCACCAAAAATCTGATCGAAAGTCAAGCACAGGATTTTTCTGCTGCAAGGGTGTAATGTTCAGATACGCTTTACAAAGGGTTCACAGTGTGCATACACTCAGGGATGCGCTAAAATGAAACTGAATTGAAAACAAAAATTAAACATGAAATAAAGCTTAAAAACTAATGGAAAAATACAAATCTTTAATAACTCTGGTTTGTTCCATATTTTTACACTACCTGGGTTCGTTGGTGGGGAGCACCGGGATGGGCCTTGTTACAGGACGATCCAAGCATGGGGTATTTTTGCACCTGGTGGGATATGGAGGAGATCTGGTGGACGGATATGGAGGAGCAGGAAATGTTGCAGTAATGAGGCACTCAACTGCTTCAACTCAGCGAGCTCTTGTTGATGCTGCTCCCATAAATGATCTGTGGCACGCTTTGACGCTTTGCACGCAGATCTGTTTCTTCACCAGAAAACCTTTCGCGTGAGTCCGCCATCTAAATAGCAATGCGCCGGATTTAAGCGCATACCACTCTTACAGGCAATGAAAGATGACAATCTAATTAGTTTATTTCATGTTATGCCCAAAACACACCCATGAGCAATCAATATGCCTTACACCTCACATCATAAATACAATGTAAATTTAAAAAAAAAAGACTGTTGTTTTTATGGGGAAAAAAATCTGGCAGCTGCAGTTGCCAGAATAATTCTGTAAAAAATACAGTAAAAATATGTAAATACGTTTACAGAACAACCTGTAAATTTTACAGTATAATGTTATTGTAATTTACAAAATATTTACATTTTAAAACCAGTAAATATAACAGCTTTTTTTGCTGAATTAACATTATCATGCTTTTTTTTTAAACTAATTATTTCTGTATAATTTAAATACAGTTGTTACTTATTGTACATTGAATTCAATTCAGTGAGATTTTATTGTGCTGCTCCCATTTTGCTCAGCAACACCACAGCAGGTTTGGCATGGGACCCGCATGTTGATCTGGTTTTTCTAACACAACTCCAACTGTATAAGAAGAACAGGGTTTAGGCAGCCTTGAACGTGGGACATTTTGTTTGGGAGGCAAGCACGCTTACTGTTTGCGCCCCTGTGCTCTCGCACAATAGGAACTTTTTAAATATAATGAATTGTATGTCATATTGCCATATTAACATAAATTTACTATATTTGTACAAAGTATGTTATTATGAGGAGTTCTGAAAAAATCAGGTCTGTTTAGAATTGAGTAGGCTGTATATCAATAGGATAAAACGGATTCTGCAGTTCATTACATTTTCAGACTAATTCCCACCACTTGACAGAATGGTGGTGCAAGCAGTTAGGCTTTGTTCAGATTGCCAGTTCAAATCGGATTTATTGCATATCTGATTCAAATCTGATCTCACTGATTGACTGTCTACATTATATATATTGCAAGTGATCAAATCTGATCTGCGTGTGTCCATATTGACATTCTTATCCACATTGATTTCTATGGTAACAGGCTACACCCAGGAAAAACAAATAAATAAAATGGGCGACGGCGAACTGTGCCTGTTTCTGTCCCAAATGGTAATGTGGAGCCATGGCACAAACTTTATTCTAATGGCAAGGAAGCGACAGAAACGGAGGAGACTGCTGAGTTGTGCCTGCCGTGCAGTGGAGCAGAGCGTGCGTCCTCTGTGTCACTCGCAGAGGACACTGAAATCTTATTTGAGCGGCCGAGACGTACAGATTGAAACGGATCTGTAAAAATCGGATCAGAATCGCATTTGAAACCACCTCTGTATGTGGTTTGAATCAGCTTTGGAAAAATCGGATCTCATGTGGTTTTTCGCTGTCCACACTGCCAAAAATCAAGCTAGATACAATCTGGATATGCGAAAAATCCGGTTTTGAGTGGTAATGTGAACAAGGCCTTACTGTGCTTATGTCCAAAACAAAATATCTCTGGTTCAAGGTTGTCCGTTTTCCATTCTGCTTTTACTGTTTTATATTGTAAAATTTACAGTATTTTCTGTAAAGGTATTTACATATTTTTACTGCATTTTTTATTTATTTATTTTTTTTACAGAATTATTCTGGCAACTACAGCTGCCAGTTTTTTTCTGTTAGAAACAACAGAATTTTTTTACAGTGTAGCAGTACCCCAAATGTACTTGCCCTATGCGTTTTAGACCATGCACTATTGATCATCAAGCTAAGGTCTGAGGTCTCAAAACTATACAGTAAGCCCAAGAGCAGTAGTAAACTCTAAAGATTTGGACCTTTGTCCTCCAGCACAGATATCGGCAGTGTCATGCATTTCTGTCTAGAGATTTCTAGACTTCATAAAGCTCTTCCCAGACATCTCTCCATCTAATAGGCCAAGCTCCCAGAAACATAAATGTCACTGTCAAAACTGTCTTAACCAAACTGCATCTGCAACTGTGAAATAAACGCCACAGAGCTATCACAGTTTTAACATGATAGCATCACGGCTTCCCTGCAGTTTTGTCGAATCCAGGCAGTATTTACACTTTATCTCTTTCCACATAGCGGTAGAAAATTCATTTTGTCCTTCTTCCTGTTATTCGTCTACCTCTCTCGTGCACGCATTAGATTTGTTTTTGTTTCTGCCCCGTCTGCCGTGCACGGGCCATCACATGGTGTAACACTCCTGTCAAGGGAAATCGGGAGTGCTTTGCTGGAAGCAACGGATCTCCCTGCTAATGTGAACATGGTATAATCACTCTCATGCACCAGCAAGATACCAAATCACAATTTTAATATCATTAACCATGCGGCCTATTTTTACACCATATCTGTAAGTTTTGTTTTTTTTCCCACAGTGACATTTCCTGCCCATTTTAATTTGTAGGATATTCTATCTGCAGTCTCTGCGAGTGATAGCAGAATTAATTAGTATCAAATCTCTACAAATGCACAGATGACAGTCACAGAGGCAGTTCATCAGCATCAGACTATAGAGGATCAGAGGAGAGAAAATAATTGTTTATATTTTCCCCACGCTTATCTCTTTCCACTGGCTGAAACACTGCTAATTAGTCATGAAGTAATACATTGTTGCTTTTCAAATGAGCAACAATAAATTAATTGGTTGCATTGTCATATTCATATATTCAATTTACCAGACCACCGCTGTGTAGAAGTTGATACTTTGCCACATTGAAGTAGGAAAATCAAAGATGTGGGAACTGTGTCTTTCACAGGCTTAACCCGATACTGCCAACACTGGCGTCACGAGCACAACAGTGGCTGGTAATTAAATGTATTCATGTCAAAGAGTGTGCATTTGTTGGGGATGAGTGCTGTTGGAGGAGATCAGATGGCTGGCTGTCTGGCTGGATGAGAATGGGCAGGAGAAAGAGACTCGGCGTGAAGGATCTGCCTCTTGCCATTATGTTGCCCAATCTTTCTTGGAGCCCAGACAGTGTCTGAATAACCGGAGAAGTATTATGTAGTATAGGTAGAAGTTGGGAGAATAGAGTTGAATAAAAAGGAGGATGAGTGGATGAATGGAGGTAAAGGGTAGATTTTTTTTAAAAAGGGGGGAGGGATAGATATTTGATAAATCTGAGACAAACAAGTGAGGATGAGTTAGCAACTTGATAGGTAATTAGAGATGTGTTTCAAACATTAAGTCAAGTCTTAGAGCATGCGCTGGTGCCACACTTTGTCGCATTTAGCACACCACAGAACCTCCCGGGTCCTGGATGGCAACCACCCAGGCAGGCAACCGATCCATCCCCACCTCTCAAAAGTAACCATCTAGCTGCCTCAGCCAAGTTAAACGTGGGCATCCCCTTGGCCTTCTCCAGCCACTGGGGTCCTCAACACTGAGGCATCTATGTGCTGGGTCATGAACTGAGAAACGCGCCACATGTCCAAAATGTCGTAGCTGATGTTCCCTAACAATGCAAGCGATACTTCTCATCTGAATCTCTCTAAGTAACTGCTTGTTTGACACAACGTCATTCCAGCAATACCCAAGGATCCTAGACCGAGTACCAAAGCGATCCAGTCGTCACCTTCGGTCACTGGTTAGCATCCAAGTCAGACAAACAGTAAGACAGGAAGAACCAGGACCCTAAAGACTTTGGCCTTTGTTCTCCTGCAAAGATATCGGCATTGCCAAACACCTCTGTACAGCAACCTCATGAATGTGTAAGCTCAACCCAGGTGTCTCCTGATCTCAAAGGCTGGGGACCCAGAGACATGAATGTCACCGCTGACATAAATTTGTTTCTACAAGTTCACCACTTTTGCTGCAAACAGATACACATTTGATGGCCAAGTCCAGGAAGTCATTGAAAACTTGGATCTTAGTCTCGATCCAGGACAATCACAAACTCAGATGCTCCGATTCCTCCCTCAGCTTCTCAAGTGCTTCAACCAGGGTATCCATCGATTCCGTAATGATCACAGCATCATACATGAAGTCAAGATCAGTAAACCACCAAAGCCACTAGTTTCCAGAACCCTACCTAAAACCCAGTCTACCGCAATTAGCAAGTTCCAAACATGGTACTCGCTAATTTGTTAAGTCAAATTTCAATTCAAATTTTGTATGTAAAATTGCCCTGTGGACTGGCCCCATCCCCAAACTACTTTTTTGACTGACCGATCAACCAAATAACTGGAAATGACCAGGGGCTTTTGAAATTATGGTTCTGAAGTGGTGCATTTTGAAAATTACTTGCTGAGATTTTGAGTCAGTATAACTGGAAAAACTCTCAAAATCCAATTAACAGATTTCATATATCCATATTAAATTAATAAATTGTAACATTTTTCGTCGTATCCTGATCGGAGACACATCAACATGTTGATTTTGTCCAGTAAGTTTACAGCAGTCAGTATTCCCCCAACCAATAAATAAATAAATCACTTAGGCGATGTGGCTGAGAGGGACTTTTAGGAGTCTATATTTATATTTTTATAATAGAGAAAATTATTTAAATATATTACCATACTGGCACTGATATAAGACGACCATGATTGTAAGATAATCCCTCTCTCACAAAACATGTTTTTGGAAAAATACTTTCTGAAGACCAAATCTTGTTTTCATGCCCCCACTCAACGAAATTGTGGGTGGGGGGGCATTATGTTTTCACCCTGTCCGGGCACCTGTCTGTAAACTTTTCATTTCTGCACAATAACTAAAGACCGCCTTGTTTGATTGAAACCTTTCTTGGTGGTGTATTGGGGGAAGGTTCCTTTAGAAAATGGCTGTCGTCCGTTATCCAATATGGCCGCCAGGAGCATCATCTTGATTTTTGTTTCCACGCAATAAGTAAAGAACACCTCATCTGATTGAAACCATTTCTTATAAGTGTATTGAGGAGGCTAGAGGAAGTATCCTTTCTAAAATGGGGTCAATACACCACATACCAATTGTAAAGCAGCAACTTTCGCTGTTCAAATTGTCCATATACCATCGTTAAAGCACCGTTTCGCTATAGAATTCATTTCCAGACTTCATTATCACCTCCACTATTAAACCATACACCAACTTAACATACAAGCGGGGGCATATGCCACGCGTTGCATTGCTCTGTTAAAAAGTAAATGCCTTTATTTGAAAATAATGCTAATAAAAGCACATTGAGAGAGAGAGAGAGATAGAGAGAGAGAGAGAAATAGCACTCGTGCAATAAAGTGGTGCAGCAAACTTTTCATATGGGTAAATGCCCAAAACGTCCTCAGATATTCCCATGAAGAGCCAAAGAAGGCGACAACAGAGATTTTAAAAGACTTTAAAAAATGTTTGTGTCAGTGGCCAAAAACAATAGTCCCTGTTGCAGAGTCTAGTAAGAAGTGTGACTGCACTTTTTCCCTGTCCGAGGTGGAAGTAAAAAACTGCACAATGTGGTATGATTCTGCTGCTGCTTTTTTATTGAGGCACTTGATGCAGTTTGAGCAGCAAAAATAATGTGCTTCCATTGTTTAAATAAAATTGCTGGGGAATAACAGGAGCATATTATATATTATATGCTGGTTTTTATGATCTTGTTAAAGTTGTGTAGGTAAATGATTGTGATGTTAAAAATCAGAGAAGCATCATTTGGCACAATAAGTGTAACATTCACCTGTTGTTGCTTGATTTATAAGAGGCATGAGAGGGGGGGCCATGCCTTTCAGGGGTCTTTGGTGCCACCTACTGTTGCAGATGTCTGACATGTGAAAGTCTAGTCCACGATTATAAGGGGATCCCATATTTTTCCGATGTTTTGAAGAAAAAAAACTTCTGTCTTATATTCGGGCCAGTATGGCAGTTATATTGCATTTAACATGATTTATTTTCGTATAACCAGAAAAGGGAATTATCGATATATTAATTGAAAGGGTCAGTCACTGTTACACAGAATTATGAAAATATCAAAGATGTCTGAGTTATAATCCAAAGTATCCACTTCAGTCTCTACTAGTGTTATCAGCTAACATAAGTAGCTTTACACATTTCACTTTCTGTCTGCAGCAACAAACCAGAAAGTGACAAAGCTGTCTCCAGCAGCTCTTAGCTGTATTTTCTGA
Source organism: Chatrabus melanurus (assembly GCA_900302635.1). Classification (NCBI taxonomy): domain Eukaryota; kingdom Metazoa; phylum Chordata; class Actinopteri; order Batrachoidiformes; family Batrachoididae; genus Chatrabus; species Chatrabus melanurus. The sequence continues at coordinate 9,461 of OMMV01191687.1, forward strand.
AACTGATAATCCAAACATAACAGTTTCAGCTTTGAAAACAGTTTGGCCAACCTCAAGATCCTGCCTCATATTGAAGTTGCTACAGGCTGTCCTGCACTGTAGTATGCTGGTGTGGCCTAGTTCCACCATCATAATTTCATGTTCTATAACTATTTGTCTCAGACAGGCAGAACTTAAACTAGGCTAAAATTGTGTGCAGTGTTGAATAGAATTTTTATGTGGATCATCGCGGTGCTTTTTCCCGCAGTCTTCAAAGAGACTGGCGTTAGTTATGATGGCAGCATTAATAAACTGGGTGTAAATTTGCTGGAGAGCCACAGGAGATACTGGTACTCTCACGAAACTGGGACAGTGTCGAACCCTGCAGCCACGGCTTCCCTTTTCCTCTCTGGAAAAAGCTTTCACACATTAACCCAATTTATTTCATCATCAACACGCTGTGCCTCACCCTCATTCCTTCTTTCCACTGTTCCCAGCATCCCAACTCTATTAATTGCTATTGTATGTCCCCGGTATAGCAATAAAGACAACTCCAGGCCTCTGAGTCAAGTCTCTGTGTCTAACTTGAAAATCGTCCTGCTTTCCACAAAATGTTACCAATGTTTCAAGGATGAATTATTTTCTGAACAATTGTCACATTTAATAATTCAAGTGTTTTGAAACAGTAATTGTTTCACTTGGTGTTTTCAGCAATTTGAAACTGAAGCATTATTTGAAGATACATTTTTTAAATTTAGTGTTTCAAAGCGCCAAAAGCGAGAGCTGTGTACGGATACTCGGCAGTAAGTCGGGCTTGTTTCCAGTGGCCGTTGGACT
>OMMV01191688.1:0-11698 GCA_900302635.1 Chatrabus melanurus
AGTCCCTCCTCTGCACATGTCCAAACCATTTCAATCTCGCTTCTCTGATTTTGTCTCCAAATCGTCCCACCTGTGCTGTCCCTCTGATATGTTCATTCCTAATCCTGACCATCCTCGTCACTCCAAGAGAACATCGTAGAATCTTCAGCTCTGCCTCCTGATTTTTTGTTAGTGCCACCGCCTCTACGCCGTACAACATAGCTGGTCTCACTACCATCTTGTAAACTTGCAATCTGTCACAAATCACTCCTGCCACTTTTCTCCACCCACTCCACCCTGCCTGCACTCTCTTCTTCACCTCTCTACCACACTCTCCAGTACTTTGGATAGTTGACCCCAAATATTTAAACTCATCTACCTTCACCACCACAGCTCCTTGTAACCTCACTATTCCACCGTTCTCCCTCTTGTTCACACACATGCACTCCATCTTGCTCCTACTGACTTTCATTCCCCTTCTCTCCAAAGCATATCTCCACCTCTCCAAGTTAGTCTTAACCTCCTCTATACTGTCACTACAGATCACGATGTCATCTGCAAACATCATAGTCCATGGAGACTCCTGTCTGATTAGGTTAAGGATAAAAATCAGAATTAAAGATTAAGATGAAAATTAGGATTAAGTTAAAACTAGATTAAAGTAAGGATTTGGTTAAGTATTTACAACATCTGTGAGCGATGAGAGACTTTGGAATATTGAGCTATTGAACAATTGAGGATGGCAGAGCAACAATTTGGTTAATAATAATGTACAGATTATTATTACTTGACATCTAAGGTTGTAATTTTTGCTGTTTTACTTTTTTATTATTTAAATGCCCCCCCCAATCAAATATGTTCTAGTCCCGCCACTGGAAGGAATGGCTGTGATGAAATCTGCATTAATGTTATGACTTTATTTCTGGAGATACATGAATCAAATAGTTTAAGACATATTTGGGCCACTTTGTTTGGATGTTAAACATTTAATTATGACCTAAACTAAAACAGGGGATTCTTCGTTTACAGCTTTAATCCACTCAGAAAAGAGTTGACATCAAAAAAATCTGACATCAGCACACTTTATTTCATCAACCTTGACTGAGTGAATCTGAATTGTGCAAAACGTTTCTTTCACTGAAATGCCTAAAAATGAAAAGTTTGCCTTTAGAAATGTTCAAACGAACCCCAACAAAAATGCTCCTTCTCAGTCTAATAACTGAACATTCATAAACTACCTACTTCAGATAATTTATTAAATTTGATGTTTAAATTACATTGTTTTCAAGCAACACTTCACCCTAAAAATCATTGATATCTGCTCGTTTGTTTCCTCTTCAGCTGTGCGTGTTCCCGCAAGGTGCATGCAATTCTCGACAGGCAGGCAGAACTCGGCATAATACCGACTACTGCACAGGCCTAGCCAGTGAAAAAAATGGGTTTCACAGTGGTGCACAGCATTTCGTGCATTAATATGACAACAGCTAACATTTTTATGTTTATAATAGGTGTGCTACCTTTTCATTTAGGTGGCACAGACACACCCGTGGCTATGCTGTAGGTCTAAATTAAACACCCGTTTTTTGTTATTTCGCAGAGGCCATTCTATAAAAATACCCCTTTATTCCATTTTCGCGGACCCACAAAATCCCTACAAAAAGCACCCCTTTCTCCATGAAAATCAGAACGTGGATGTGTAGTCGCAGTGGCGGCCACTGACATGACTGGGGGAGATTCAGGGCTTTTGGATTTCAGGGGCATTCCTGAAGACCTTTGTGAGTCTGCAGTGGCATCACATATCTTATTTGCGTGTTCTGCAGGTGCAGCAGCATTTCCACCACTGGCAGGAAAAGACTTAAGAGGCTGCTGAAGAAGGCCGGCTCTGTCCTGGGATGACTCCTCGGCCCAGTGGAGGTGGTTGGTGAAAGTTTGCGTCTCCTTCAGGGTGTGTGTGAAGGAGATACTGCAGCTCCTTATTTCCTACTGCTGTTAGACTTTAGAATCAATGCTGCACTCAGTCAACCACACGAACCAAAAACTATGCAAAATCAATATTTCCAATATGCCAAAAAGTGAATTCACTTATTTATTATATCTGGCATTTTTTATAGATACTTCATATCTCCAGCCAACCTCAACAGTTAACAGTTTTATTTCATACTTGCAGCATTTGCAGGTTTGAAGCATCCAATGCATAAAAAAACCAAACAAACAATCAATATGTTATTCTAAAAAAAATTGCAGCCTAATCAGCTAATATGTGTAATTATTCTGTCTGTAGTCTGTGGGATGTGCAAAAAAAGTTTTTCTATGTTTATTTGTGGTGTTGTCACTGTGTCTCTGAGGATACCAGATTTGAGACAAAGTGAGCCTGCAGATGGCACCCAAGTTCCTGACGCCTGATAATCCACCACAGCACTGTGGAGTCAATCCACAGCCACATAAAGATGAAGAGAACATACAACCACAGCAAAGAGCAGTGATTTTTATTTAAACTGTCATTGTGATCGGTTTGATTTTGGGATTATTTTGGCCAACACTGTCAAACTAAATGTGCTGCACCGTGCTGTCTAAAGTATAATTCAACAAATCAGGGCTGATAAAATAAATTTTATAGTACAATATTTATGCATTATTTGATATGATAATAAAGCACTTGTGTGAATGATGTGAACTTCTGTCCTACAATGACAAGAATATATAGAAGAACAATATATGACAATATGAGATAAGATACATCAAGATGAGATGATAAAATAAATTAAATAAATTAAGATATAAAAATGTGTGTGACAAGGTATGATTAATTAACATACAACAAGATAAGATGTGACAAATAGAAACACAATAAAGTTGTTTGAAAATTTATGATAATTAAGACACAACAAAATATGCTATGGCAACAAACGATCAGATTAAATAAGATGATGTGATAAGATATGATAAATTAAGAAACAGTAAGATATAGTATGACAATATCAGAAAAGATATGACCGTATAAGATGCAATAAGATCTTGCGATGAGGTACCTTAAATTTCAATTACATAAATTACAGTAAGAAAAGACAAAATCTTATATGGTAAGATACAGTGGGATAAAATGGTAGTTATGTATATAACTGTGGATCTGTGAGACCGAATGATGATCTTCACTATGGTCAAAATAGAATGAAGACCTTTATTCCAACCATTCTCGAAACCCAACATCAACACCGTCATGCCCATGACCCCAGGAAGTGGAACCTCCCACAATATAAAAGTGGGGCCAACGTCCTGTTCATTCTCTTGTCTTGAATGCTACAAATTGTTCCAAGTTACAAATACACACACACACACACACACACATATAACTAGCAATCTGTTTTGACCTCACTCTGACCATCACTACAGTCAAAATAGGATGACAAATAGCAAAGGGGTCACAAGGAATGGCACAATCTAAGTACCCAAACCTCGTTGGGTAACAGACATCAGGACAGCAGCGCTCAGTGATGCTGAACTGGTTACATTGACTGCCGCGCATATGTCTTCCAAAGGTACACCCCTCAACACAGCCCAGGATGTAGCCACACCTCTAGCCGAGTGGGCCCTAAGCCCATCCAGGACAGGAGAACCCTGTGTCACACAAGCACGGGAAATGACCTCAACAATCCAATGAGACAAGCGCTATTCAGAAAGAGGTAATCCCAGTTTCCCCTTTCTGTAGCAAACAAAGAGCTGGGAATGGGACTTTTGAACAGGCTGAGTATGAACCATGTACGCGTGCAGCAACCCAACGGGACATAAGGTGCGCAAATCCTCATGACTTGCAAGCGAGGAGGGAGAGGGTTGAAACTGCACCAACTCCAGTATGCAAGCAACAAACTGGAAACCAAACGTCTGGCAAAAAGGCAGGATTAGGCCAAAGTGATACCCCAGTGCCAATGACAGCAATAGCCAGAAAGTCCACATCAGCAACAGGCCTGTAAAAGGCTGCAGTGTGGGGATGTTAACATTTAGTGCAAATCTCAGTTTGGTGCCTACAAGGCTTGGCCTGGACATAAGTAACAGGCCCCTTTCACAAACTGACACACCAAGGGATGACGACCCAATGGCCAGCCATTAATGCCCCCATCCACCTCCAACTGAAGGTCCCTTCTGGACAGCAGTTGCCATGAGCAAACCTGAGCAGTTCTGGGAAACATGGCCTCCTTGGCCAGCTTGTAACAACTAACAGAAGAAAGCAATGGCCCTCCCTGACCCTGTGGAGGACTTGATGAATCAGAGGGAGAGGAGAAAGTGCATAACAAGCCTGTCGGCCATTCTTTGAGACAGAGCATCCAGTCCTGACCCACCCTGAGGGAGTACCACTGCAGACAGTGGGTTGTGTCCACTGATGTAAAGAGATCGACCTGGGACCACTCTGTATCAAGTCCAAAATTGGGCCACCTTGGCTGGGTGCAATTGCATTCTCCCTGCAGAGGCCCTGCGGTGGACAGAAGGCCCACTGCCATGTCCGTAACATGCAGAAGGTGGAGGGCAGTCAAGGCCATACCTATATCAGCATCTCTGTCACAACCTGGGGACAGTGCCATGATGTCGTTTCACCCACGAGAGTTATAAGGCAAACAGCCGAGGTGGTACCTGTTCACAAGAGCACATGCCTGAGGAATAGCAATGGCAAAAGACACCTGTGAGCAAAATGAACAGTCCTCAGATCCACCAAAAGTATGTGTTATGATGTTTCAAGGGGTATCCCACCTGTACCCTATAGTCCTGCCCTTTCTGCGCAGCATGGGAAAAGGGCATGCATGCAGTGCAGAGTCACACACAACCTTATTTTCGCATCCTGCTATGGACAGAGATGAATGGAGCAACACTTCATGGGACACACCTTCAGCAGACCCAAGCGAAGTGCCACAGAGCCAAGAAATTAATGTACTTAGCGTACTTTAAAGAAAATGCCACTATGGATCTACATGATAATTTGGAACAAGTTTCAACCTTCCCTGTGCAACTCCAGATTGACCTGGAGAATGTGCACAAGTGGTCTGGGAACTTGCTGTAGTGGAATCAAGCGCATGGACCACATGCACAACCGTGCTGCTCACCAGCAAGCGCAGCAGTTCCTTAAAGCTGGGAGCAGTAACAAGTGGCTTACTGCCACAACTACACAGTCTACCATCTGAAGACTGAGAGAGCCAGTCATTGCGATGGAATAGAAACGGAGACCAAGAAAGTGCCCCCTCTGGTTGTGAGGTTAGGGTTAGGGTTTGTTGGATACTAATAAGTCAGTTCGCTCAAAGACTGAGCATGAACAAGTTCACCCAGGAAGTGCATGGGGGCATTGCCATGCTCCTGTGCGACACAGAAGCTACCGCCATGGAGCCTGGGCTAAAATCACCACCGATCAGCCAGTGGACAAAATAAGGCAGGGTTTGGAGAACCCACAACTAAGGGGAGCCAGGGCTGCTAACACTACCTGAGTAAAGACCCTCATGGCCAGGTATTGGCCAAATGGCAGTATCAATAAAAAAAAGGTTGCCCTATAAAGCAAAGTGGAGAAAGGTCCTATGTGTCTGACAAATCCAGCAAACAAATGGAAATATGCATCCCTTAAGTCAAGGGATGTAAGCCACTCCAATGCAATGATAGACTGCAACACAATATTAGTGTGAGCGAGCCTAAATTATAATAGTGTCAGGCACCAATAGAGGAGTCAGAGAGCAAGGATGGCCCAATGACCACTGCTCACTGTTTTGCACAAGACAATAGGTGGAGTAAAACCCAGTCCGCTAATCACTGGGAGGCACCTCCAAGATGGCACTGCTTTGCAAGAGACCTCCCCCTCAGGAGAGAGGTCACCCTTGGGGATGTGCTGCAGAACGCCAAACATATCCAGGAAATCCCCGGTCCTGGACACCAGAAGGGTGCACACGATCAGGCCAGACATGCAGTTAAGGTAATCTGGGTGCACTCGGCACCCATATGATGGTAGGGACTGGCTAACAGCCTGAGGATCCAGATGAGACACCTGCTCAGGCAATACTGGCAGAGTCCCCCTTCGTGACATGTCAGGTGTGAATGAGCTGACAAAGCAGAATCAAGAGCCCTGGAATCCTGATCATCCAGGCTCACAGGTTTTACAAAGATGGCAAAAGACAGTCAAAGTGCCACCTGTACGAGCTGCACACATAGTGGTATTTAAAGAGCATTCATCATGTTTACTCATTCAAGACAGCAATGTGTCCCAGAAATATTGGCAAGCCAGAGCACCATCCATGAAGCCATAGCATGTACCACCAGAGGCAGGCCGCCAACCCTGTGTCCACCGGATAACGGGCTTATGCCAATGGCCAACATCCAGCAGTAAACTGAGGTTCGGCAAAGGTTCTTTCCACTTTTAGCATTAACGCATAACCGGCACAACTGGAATGCTGGGACAGGGAGCAAAATGAGAAATGCCCTGCTTGACACTCCCCAAGGACTGGACAGATGCCAGGGGCTGCAGACTAACAAGTTTAGCTGCATGATGTGTTCTATAACCCCAAATTTGAAAAAGTTGGGACAATATGGAAAATGCAAATTTAAAAAATGCAATGATATTTACATTTACTTTGACTTCTGTTTCATTGCAGACAGTATGAACCCAAGATATTTCATGTTTTGTGTGGTCAACTTCATTTCATTTCTTAAAATACATCCATTCCTACATTTCGGGCCTGCAACACATTCCAAAAAAGCTGGAACAGGGGCAATTTAAGGGTAGTAATGAGGTTTAAAAAATTTAATAATGATGTTATTTCAAACAGGTGATGTCAACAGGTCATTGTAATCATGATTTGACACAAAAGCAGTGTCCACAAAGGCTGAGTCTTTGAGTAGCAAAGATGGGCAGAGGATCTCCAGTTTGTCAACAAATGCATGCGAAAAGCATTGAAATGTTTAAAAACAATGTTCAAGTAATGTTCAGTAATTTGCATACTTCCTCCACAGTGCCTATTATCATTAAACGATTCAAAGAATGTGGACAAATTTCAGTTCATAAAGAGCAAGGGCGCAAGCCTAAGCTGAACCGTCATTCATCTATAGTTGATATAACCACATGGCCAAGGGATTACTTTGGGAAACCTTTGTCAAGCACTACAATACGGAGTTACATTCACAAATGCCACTGAAAATTTTACTGTGCAAAAAAGAAGCCTCATGTTAACCTTGTCCAGAAGTAGCATCAACTTCTCTGGGCTTGGAGGCATCTGGGTTGGACCAGACCAAAGACGAAAAGGGCCATCCAGACTGTTATCAGCAACAAGTCCAAAAGCCAGGGTCTGTCATGGTATGGAGTTGTGTCAGTGCCCTTGGCAAAGGAATTTACACTTCTGTGATGGCAGCATTAATGCAGAAAAGTACATTGGGATTTTAGAGCAACATATGCTGCCTTCAAGATGACATCTTTTCCAGGGACGTCCATGCAATTTTCAACAAGACAATACAAAGCCACACTCTGCACACATTACAAAAAAATGGCTGCAGAAATATAGGTACGGGTACTGGACTAGCCTGCATGCAGTCCTGACCTGTCCCCAATAGATAATGTGTGGAGAATTTTGAAATGAAAAATTAAAAAATGACAACCCTGTACTGTTGCACACCTTAAGACGTGTTTGTAGGAAGAATGGGACAAAATAACACCTGAAACACTTCATCCCTTGTATCCACAATGCCAAAATGTTTTCTAAGTGTTGTGAGAAGGAATGGCAACATTACAAAGTGCTAAATGCTTTAACCTCCGAACTTTTGTTTTTTGGGTTTTTTTGTTTTTTTAATGTTTTGCTGGACCTAAATGCAGGAATAGTTGTATATTCATTCATTCATTTTCGATACCCGCTTATTCCAATTAAGGGTCATGTGGGGGTCACGGGAAAATATGCAAACTCCACACAGAAAGGACCAGGTTGAAAGCGAACCAGGGACCTTCTCGCTGTGAGGCAACAGTGCTACCCAGGGCTGTCCAAAATTCAGAATTGAATTGAGAATGACGCTTGAATTTCCATTCAGTTCTTGAATTTGAGTTGAATTTTGAGCTGAGGTAGCAAACAGGATGCAGAATTACAATTCTAAATTTCTGAATTTTGCACAGCCCTGGTGCTAACCACTAAGTCACTGTGCTGCATGGATGTATATTAACAAATGAAATGAAGTTGACCACGCAAAATATGAAATATCTTGAGTTCATACTGTCTGCAATGAAATAGAAGTCAAAGTAAATGTAAGGATCACTGAGTTTTATTTTTATTTGCATTTTCCATATCGTCCCAACTTTTTCTGATTTGGGGTTGCAGGCAACTACAGGCAACAGGCAACTTTCCTCAGCAATTGATTTATGCCAGCAATCATAGTGTGTCACCCCCCACATTGTGGTAGAGATGGGAAGAGGGAAGAATGATGTATCTCCAATCCATCCATTCTCTGAGCTAGACCCTGCAGAACAGGGAAACCAGCAGCTGTGCATCCGTGCCACCACCTGCAGCCAGCAGAGCAGGTGTCAGCAGCACAACATCCTACCCCTTGACGCGACTAGCAAGGGGCCATGGAAATGGCCTCTTTGAATGTCTGCAAGCGTGCTTGTTGGAGAGCAATCTCACTCCAAACCGCGACAAGGCACAGAGGCACATGCCTCTTCCGCTACTCCTGTGGAAGGACATGTCACACAGGTAATAAACCGCACCGCAAGGTACTAGCAACATTCGCTCTCACATGAGCAGTCCCCAAGCATGAGGGGAATTTGCCAGCTCATGTGATGTATTGTAGAGGAAAAGACTTACAAATATACACTTACCTATACAGACACACACACACATCACCATATTAGGAAAACACAAGAAAATGTCAGTCATTGTTGTTCCACCGCACAGGGCATGTTGCAAGGAGAAGGAGAAATGTAACCCCACTACATCAGCAGTAAGGGGCAATCAAACCGTAAAATAAGACGGGAACATACTTTGCATATACACACAAATCGCACTGGCCGTGAATGGCAGTAATGGGTAAGGCAAGCTTATACAACAAAGATGGCCGCAGCAGTAGGTGTATGTACCCAGCACGCACACACAAACTCACTGGCTATGGACTGCAGTAATGGGTAAGAAAACCCAATCAAAGAGTGCGGCCCACCCCAGTACACACATGTACCAAGCAGGCACACACCAAACCCACTGGTCACAAACATCCGTAACCGGGAAACAAGTCCTTACAAAGATGATGGCCTGTAACGGTAGGCGTACATACCTAGCAGGCACACACCAATACCACGGGCCACAAACGGCTCTTAAGGGGTATAGAGAGCCCACACAAAAATGATGGCCCACACCGGTACACACACATACCTAGCAGGGGCACACTAATCCCACAGGCCAGGAACGGCTGTACAGGGTAAGGCAAGCCAACACAGGTTTCAATATATCACAAACAAAGGCAATTCCAGGGTTCCGTTGGTAACAACTGGAAACAATGAGGAATCACTCCAAACAATTTGAAGCAAAAACAGACAAACCACGACAATTCTCGGGGACACAAAGTACCTGCACCACACAGGTGACGCAATTGAACAGTGGACAACAAACGAGCAAAAGTCAAGTATTTACCAGCTGATGTACCAGCTAACGTACCTGTCTCTGAGGTGAGAAAGGCAAAGAGGATGAACAGGAAGCTGACACCAGTTTTCTGGGGCAGAAGGTTCCGCTTCCTGTGGTCATGGGCATGACTTTGTTGATATTTGGTCTCGAGAATTGGTGAAACGAAAGTCTTCATTCTATTTTGACTGTGGGTGAAGGTCAGAGTGAGGTTGAAACAGATCAGTATGTTATGATAAGATAAAATGAGCAAATCTGTCAATAAAATGATGTACAGGTAAAGTTATGTGATTATGTTAAAGTTCGACACAACATTACTTTTTTTTACATGTCATTGTAATCAAAATGCTAGATTGGCTAAAATATTTGCACAGTACTTTCTATCTAGCTATAAATCTATCTATCTATCTATCTATCTTTGAAAAATGGTGATATGTTTAATACATTTAGACACTTGGTTGTTTTACATTATTGTTCAATAAGTAAATGTGCTGAAAATTTTTACATACTAATGTAGTTATATAGTACAATTATAATATAAAATCTTAGGTTGGAGTTTTCTAGGAAATCTTATTTTATCATTCTCTCTACTATTTTTCAGGGATTTCTTTTTTAAGATATGTGAACACATGACTTTTGCATATCTTGCAACACAGTCTATCTGTGAAAAATTTTAAAATTTTTAATAGTGAAATGTGAAAAAGACATTATCTTTGCAGAAAATTTTAATTCCCATGCAAGTAATTCAGTCACTATCAAGTCAGCTGGCAGTTATTTTTTGTGATTCATTTTGTAATAAGTGGAGGTGATGGACTAGAGATTAGAGAGACAGGCTTGGGACCAAAGAATCCTTGGTTTGATTCCCCATCAGACAGGAAACTCAGTCCTTAATCCAAAAGTTGTTCCAGGTGTGCAGCTGAGTGCCTTGCATGGCAGCTTGCTGACATCTGTGTGTGTGTATGAGAATGGGTGAATGTTATACATCAGTGTAATCACTTTCAGCGTCTGTATCAGCTGGAAAAGCGCTATAAAAATGTACTCCATTTAATGGTTTCCTCATTAAAATAGCTTTAAAACGGTCTTTTGCAATCCAAAAAAGGGCATTTTCAAATTATTCGCCTAACGTGTTTCTTTCATCAGCTACCTCTGGCTTATACAAAGTTTTAAATTTTTTTTTAAATGATTGGTTTCATTTCCCTTCATGACAGATGTGACGTTTAGGAGCCCTATCTTCCACCGGTGCGAAGATGAGTTTCCACCCAACTCATTTGTAATTTTCACACCCACTGCCTATGTTCTTTAAATACCAAGTCTACTTATTTGTGCATTTATGGGCATGCTGGTCTTATGGTAAAGTGAGGCGTGGTCAGGTGCAGCGTTGGTGCCGTGTTATCATGAGGCAGCAGTACCTGATTGCACCACAGACCTCCAAAAACCTGGTCTAAAGCCGAGCGCGGAGTGTTTCTCGTATTTATACAGCACAACAGACAGATACCCCTTTAATACAGTGCTGTGAAAAAGCTTCTGAACCCTTGAGCTTTTACACATTTTACTTTAATGACATTTTACTTTTTTAAATAATTCATCTGCACTGCTGGGTTGCTGTCTGTGGGCTCTCCTGGTTCTCAGGGTGGGGGGGACACTGTTGGTGGCTCTGGTGGCTAGAGCGTTGCTGGGGTTTTGGGGGGTAGGTTGCTCCTGCCAGGTATCCCATGCCCTCTCCATACAACCAGGTCACAACATAATTGTCATTTCAATTAGATTCAATTTATTTATATAGCGCCAAATCACAACATAGTCGACCCAAGGCGCTTCACAAGGGTAAGGTCTAACCTTACCCACCCCCTGAGCAAGCACAATGGCAACAGTGGTGAGAAAAAATTCCCTGGATGTTTATGAGTATAGGAAGAAACCTCAAGCAGACCAGACTCAGAGGGGGGACCATCTGCTATGGCCATACTACCAATGACAACAGATGAGTAAGACAAAGCACAACAAAGATTTGTCAAACATGCACAGACAGGAGAAATCAGTGTCCAGGAGCTCATGTGGTCCAGCGTTCAAACATCAAGCAACCCCGACAACCACCCAGCAGGATCAAGGACCCG
>OMMV01191695.1:0-10156 GCA_900302635.1 Chatrabus melanurus
GAGGTTTTGATTTGTTATAACAGGTAAAAACAGCAATAAAATGTCAACAGTTTTCTTTTTGTTGTTCTATAATTTCATAAATGCAACAAACTATAGTTCTTTTACAGTGGATGACAAAAAAAATTGGAAACGGAAATTTTATTAGTATCTTGTATGACCTCCTTTTGCATTAAAAACTTTAAAAACTGCCAAACATACTAGAAATAAGCTTTTGGATAGATTAAATTCCTCTGAATATAGTATAACTATATATAAAACTTTATACACTGTGTTATCTTCATTTTAAGGGTCAAATAGGTTTTGCGGCTCCAGATGAATTTTATTTAGGGGAGAGGGGCCAAAAATGGCTCTTTTGATAGTAAAGGTTGCTGACCCCTGGTATATAGTGATGTCAAGGGGGGTCTGACAACATGTCACAATTTGACAATGTGGGAATAAGTTTAGGATTATGGATTGTGTATGCACTTGCGTAGCTGCAGGCTGCAAAGTGTTTCAAAGTAGATAGTTCATCATGATGGATGACAAGTGTTGGGGCACGAATGTGCCCACTGAGGTTCGTGGGTTTACAGGAAATAGCATTTTACTTATTCGCCTCAAGGTGAAAAGTTCCATGTTGTATCCTAAAATAAAATTTTCCGTTCATTAGTATGATGCTCGAGCTTCATATCCTCTGTGCCCATGAAATTGAAAAGCAACTACACCAATATACAGAATTTATTTATATGCTGCTGTCTTTGTCTGGTCTCTCATGCAATAAGAGCCTTTCAATCTCAGTAATGCAATTCTGGTTGAATAATGGCTAACTAAAATAAAAATTAAAAACATCCAGATTAATTTCTTTGATTCAAAAAGAGCTATATGGAGTAAGTTGTAATGGTACATTGCAATTCAATGCAGTTTATTTATACAGTGCCAAATCGCAACACAACTTGCCCCGAGGCGCTAAACACGAGTACGCTCTAACCTTACCTGCCCCCTGAGCAAGCACATTGGCAACAGTGGTAAGGAAAAACTCCCTCAAGCGTTTTGGATTGTAGCAAGAAACCTCAAGTAGACCAGACTCAGTGCAGTGGGATAACCATCTGCTTTGGCCATACTACCAATAACAAATAAAACAAAATCACAAGAAAAAATTGTCAAGCATGCAGAAACAGAAATGTTGCAGCTAAGCAACCATATACATATAGAGTCCAGTGGTCGCAATGGCCGATGGCTCAAAAGACGACAAAATGCTGAATGGACTGCAATTGGCGAGTCAGTTATCAATGCCAGATCAGTCATTGAAGGGAACATTCCCCACTTTTGTCCACATGCTGCTTCCTTAATTCCTTGGCACGCTCCAGATTTCTGCAGTGCCCCTGTAGATCTCACATGTCCCAGTCCTGGAAGCATCTTGGAGGATCAAGTGGATGGCCGGTGAATGGACAGATGGATCTATGAAGCTCCAAGATGCACCAACGTGTACAGCAAAGGAATCCCCTGGTCCAGGTGGCTCCCTTTCGCCGATGGTCTGCGTCTTCATCAGCAGCTTGTCCTCGGACAGAAAACAAAGCAGAAACCAGTCAGCCAGTGAACTAAAAGACAGAATGCTAACGTGTTAGCCGGCAATAGTCCAGTTCTTCGCTAACATTCCCGTAGAATTTGCCTGTGACTAGAATGAGTCTTTCTCCAGCAGTAATGGAACTAATTTAAGTTGGAGGGAAAGGAAATGATTCAATACAACTAAGTTTGTTAATTATAAGATGGGGAGAACAGATCAGTCTTTAATCTGGATTTAAATAACTCCACAGAATCACACTGTTTTATCTCAGTGTGCAGTCTATTTCACAGAATGGCTTGCATCCCAAAAGTCATTACAAACTGAAAAAATTCTCATAGTTTAATATTCTAGCATCAACAAAGGAGTCATTTAAGTTTTATGACAGCATTTGGACAGAGGCTTCCTCATTTTTTTACCAGCTCATGGCATGCCACGCCACTGGGGAATGGTGGTGTATATTTAATTTTCTTGAAGACCCGTAGAAAGTCACTAACTGTGAGTTCAGAGAAGCAAAGCACAAAACGTGGGCTTTTTTTGACTGCAAAGAAGCATTACTGCAGGACGTTAATGCACAATGTTAGTCGTGTGTGGAGTTAGAAGGAACATCACATGTGGCACTTTGGATTAGGAGTGTAACAAAAACCGGGAAACCGAATATTTTACATGTTCCGAACCATGGGCTGTGTACCATTTATTAAAAAAAAACCTCCTGAGGTCTACAACATTGATGAGGAATTATGTCATGTTTGGTTTATTTTTTAAATTTTATTATGCATTCTAAAAACTTTAGGCAGAATGTCCATGATCTGTAAACTGTAGATCCTCAAGCTAGCGGTTGAACATTTCAAGAGATTCCATAATTTTAATTTTGTGCAAGTCTTTTGTTCTATAACTGTATGAGGAAATGTACCATGACCTTGAAACCATGACTTGTACCAAACTGTGCGGGAGATGCACCATTACACCCCTACTTTGGATAGCTGTGAGGCCGTAAAGCGTGTACATTTTGCACTAAAATGCAGTGGGTGACTGAAGAACCCCAAGGTAAGGTGGCGAGCCATTGTTATGGTAAGGACAGAGGACCCCAGCGCAGAGAATCACAACGATGGTAGGTAAAAGCTGGTGTTATTGCAACAGTTCCAGCAGGCAGTGTCAAAGCACTCGCAAACAGTCCACAAACTTTAACAGTCTTTAGGTTGGAAGATGATAGCCTTGGTTGCTTACTCAGGCAGAGATCTGGAACACGGGATATCAATCCAACCGGCAACACTGTCCTGATAGGGAACAGCAGAAGAGCTGTCCACAAACACAAGCAGAGGTTCAAAGCACAGTGAGCAATCGTACCAAGTGACCAAATCCAGGGACGACAGGCTAGGCTTAGTAAACATGGAAAGGCAGTGTGGGTCGATAACACAGAGGCAAACAATAGGAAGTAATGTGAGAGAGCAGGCATAAAGCTAGACAATTTGGTGAGGAGGTAATGCTCTGTGAGAGGTTATAAAGGCCAGCAAACAATTGACCGCAGATGTGAAACTGGAAACCAGAAGCAGGAAGCCAAGCTACATGGAGCGAACACAGAAGAGATGTCAAAGTAAAAGCACAGACGACAATGGAACACAGGAGAGAATACCAGCGAACACAGAGATAATCTGACATGTGGGAGAATAACACTAGAGATTGTGAAGAGAACTACCCACGCAGGAAACTCACTTGAAGGCAATGAATAATCCAGGATCATAATAATACGTGGAAGGTATTCGCAAAACTCGACTAACCAGAGACCAGAATCGAACACCAGAAACATGACCCATGACAGCCTTGTGCAGAGAGAAACCAAAACCAAAAGCTGTAAAATCCAATGACATGTCACTGATACCTGAAATGAAAGATGGGGGGATAGTATGCAGTCAATTTTGGCATATACAAACTGGCCACTTCATTCGGTCTGGCTGTTCAACTGCTCATCAAAGCAAATGGCTACTCAGCCAATCACATGGCAGAAACTTGATGCGTACACACATGGTCAAGAGTATGTGCTGAAGTTTAAACCTCGCATCAGAATGGAGAGAGTTCTTTTTTGTGACTTTGAATGTGGCATGGTTGTTAGTGTGAAGCAGAGGGATTTGACTACCGGTAGTTCCGAAACTGCTGATCTAGTGGGATTTTTCAAGCACACTCATCTCTATGGTCTATTGAGAATGGATTAAACAACAAATATCCACAGTGAGCTTCATTTTGCAACCTACTCCAGGCAACAACAACAAAAAAACAACAAAAACAAAAAAACACCTTGATAGCAGAGTTCAGAGAAGAATGGCTGGACTGGTTTAAGCTGATGGACATTTGTCACTCAAAGAGCATCTCTGAACACTCAATACATCAAACCTTGAAGGAGATGGGCTGGAGCAGCGGAAGACCACCACACCAGGTGCAACTTCTGTCAGCTGAGAACAGGAAACTGAGGCTACAGTGGGCACAGGCTTGCCAAAATTGGACAATGGAAGTTTTGCCTGATTCTGAGTCTCAATTTCTGCTGCGACATTCATATGGTTGGGTCAGAATTTGACATAAACAACATGAAAGCATGAATCCATCCCATCTTGTATCAACAATTTAGGCTGGTGGTGGTGGTGGTGTAAGACTTTGGCAGCTGCTAGATGCTATCATGTCAATGTGGAGCAAACTCTCTGAGGAATAGTTCCAGGTCCTGAGTGAGTGTTTGCAATGTAGACTTAAGGGCACTCTGAATGCAAAAGGAGTCCAACCCAGTCCAAGTGAAGTGTACAGTACATTCTATAACCACATGTGTCTACTGCGTGGCTCTGTTTTGAGGATGCAGCGCTTGTGCCTGGTTTCGCTTCATCCTCTGCATCTCCGGTGCTGCTGCATTGTTGTCTAAAGTGCAGCATCGTAGTTGGCAAGTTTTCAGTTTATTTATGCGAGTTGTTCCAGTTATTTTTGCTGTTCCCGGTTTATTAAATCATTTTGACAGGTTTGTTTCTTTTGTGTTTTTTTGACGTAATTTCAATTTTAAGTGTTTGGGTCTAATTGTGCTGCACCCATAATGTGCTATGAATTCAAAATACTCTATCGCTGAACAAGCTGCTGCAATCCTGCACAAAGCCGTGCAATGAATGGCAACTTTATGAGGCCACGTCAGTTTTTGTAGAGACTCTGCCAGAGTCGAGTTGAATCAACATTTGTTCTCCCTCCCTGTTCTTACAGTGCGGAAACAACGCAGAGGAAGCTGAGACGATATGAGCACCTAAAGGTTGCGATGTTCTCCGACAGGAGTTGGTTGTTTGCGCGTGATTTTCAGACTTTCTTCAGGTTGATGTTTGCTAGTGTAAAATCATGTCATGTAGGTCAAGTAGAGATGGGACAGTGGGTTTTGCGCCAATGTTCAAGGTCTTCTTTGAACATAAGTGCGAGTTAAAAGCACAAGCTGTGATCAAAATATGAAACGTCCAAATTCCACAGCTGTCAAGTAGAGGAATAAACATTAAAGTGATTTTTGTTTTTAAGCACAGGAGGTAAATGGCACTATAATTTCAGTGATGAGCTCCTGAAGCATAATTATTCCTATACATCTCTCTATTATTTTCTGTTATCAAAGTCCATGTCAAGATGCAGCCGGGCATGACTGTGTGTGCGAATGAGTGACTGTGAGGCGTCATTGTAAAGCAATAAGAATCTTGTGTAATTGCAAAATAAAAGCGCACCCAACCCATTGCACACTTAAGGCTGTTTTTCACTCAAACGTTGCTACACGTCAGTGTTTTCTTGACCAACGTTCAGAGATGGTTGCCTGTACAGTCCTATGTTACCACGGGAGGCAGTGGCACATGCCTGGAAGAAGCCTATACTTTAAATTATGTTTTCAGAATCTGCCATCCCGTACATTTATACACAGCCGATTATTTCAATTTATTTATGAATTGGATCCAATTTAAATCTCCCACAATCCAGTTTTTTTTTTTTACTTGGATCCATATCCGGGAGGTTTTTATTGCATCATTCCTAGGATTATATTATTTCCTCATAAAACATACGTTTAATGCATGCGATCGCAAGTGCATGCTTAAGCGATCACATACTAGGAACAAAACAAATTTTTTGTGAACCCATTAACCGGAACGAGAAACAATTTTGGATGATTGACTTTTCCATTCTGGATGTGGATATTAAACAGATCTCTGGTATGTGAAATTTTTCTCTTTTTTTCTGAAAAGATTCTAAAAACATAATCATAAAATTGGATGCATTGAGTCCAATACACAAATTTATTGGGCGACGCGGAACGAATTTTATAAGACAGTTGTTACCCTGTTAGCCTAGCACACTGTACACTGTGTGCAGAATTAGGCAAGTTGTGTTCCTGAGGATTCATTTTATTGTTGAACAAATACAGCGCTCTCAGTCAATCCAAAATTTTAATAAACATCAAACCTGAATGTTTACCAAAGGAAAAGTTGTGGCTTTCTCAGGGGGATGTGTGCACAATTATGAGGCAACTATTTGTGTGCAGAATTATTGTGCAACTATATGAAAAACTAAAAATTTCCCATCTTACTTGTTTATTTTTATTTATTAGATTAAGTTTAACAAATAAACACTTTCAAAAATATTCAGTGACCAGTATAGCCACCCCTCTTTTTCAATAACTCCCATGAGCTATTGAAACTGATTCATCTCATCAATGAATCAGTTTATTGATGAGTTGATGATCAACTTTTGGCGCAGCAGCAACCACAGCCTCCCAAATACTGTTCAAAGAAGTGGATTGTTTTCCCTCACTGTAAAACTGTCAGTAGTTTTGAGAGTTGATTTTAAGTCCATCTTCAAAGGTCCAACTAGCTCATCCTTAATAATAGCAGCCCGTACCAGTACCCCTCCTCCACCTTGCTGGTGTCTGACTGGAAGTGGTGCTGTGTGTCCATTAGTGATCCAGCCACAGCCCCATCCATCTGGGCCATCAACACTCACTCTCATTTCATCTGTCTATAAACCCTTTGAAAAATCTGTCTTCATCTGTTTCTTGGCCTAATCTTGAGATTTCAACTTGTGAGTTTTGTTCAGTGGTGGTCGTGTTTCAGCCTTCCTTATCTTGTCTCTGAGCACTGAACACCTTGTACTTCTGGACATTCCAGGAAGGTTGCAGTTCTGGAATATGGTGGCACTGGAGTATAATTGGTTCCTGGTAATATCATGTTTAATTCTTAAATTTTTTGCAGTTAATTTACTTATTTTCTTCTCCGCACATTTCTTGCAACCCTTTTGACTATTTGCAATAAAATGTATGATTGTTTAGTGATCACGCTTCTGTATCTTAGCTATTTCAAGAGTGCTGCATTCTGCTGAAAGGCATTTTGCAATTTTTGACTTTTCAGTGTCTATTAAATCTCTCTTTTGGCCCATTTTGCCTGAGGTAAAGAGGTTGCCTAATAATTAAGCGCACCTTGATATAGGGTGCTAATCACTTTAGGTCACACCTTCCCTCATTACACAAATACTCATCACCTGAGAATGCTTAAATTCAATAAGCATTCAGGTTCATATAGCTTGGAGTTGGAAAATATGCAGGAAAATGATAAGGCCAAAATACTTACTTGCCTAACAATTGTGCACGCAATGTATATTTATGTCATTTATAAAAGCAATCGCCTCAGTTTCCTCTGAGTTGAAATTTATCTGCATTTCTTGACATTGTAGGTAGTTAAGTGGCACAAGGAGTTGGGCTACGAATACTCTGCACATATGTGGAGTAGCAGGAATTGGAAGGCTCCGATGCCATGTGTAGGAGGAGGTCTCGCAGACTGGTGCAGGCAGAATATTTGCAAATGCTTGCAATTCTGATGAATCACAGCAGTGGATTTTTCAAACGTGTGTGAACATTCTGCCTGCTGTGAAAGGCCGCTGGGGGAGAGTGTCCCAGGGTTTACCACCCTCAGTGCTGAGGGCGCGAGTGTCATAATCACGTGATCAGTGACAAGTTGATGCAAAGTTGAAAGTTTCATTGCACAGCTGTAAAGTTTCCTGATCAACTAGTCTGTGCAACCAAGAGTATATGGGTGTGTGTGGGTGACTGAAGTCCTGAAAATTGATATACAGGGAGATCTTGGATAACTCATTAATCCAAAACGGTAGTTGTACCTCAATGTTCAGTTGTACTTTAGAGTATATGGTACTCCACCTACATATGAGTGACTGATCATGTTACAATGAATGGTTGCAGATGTACGAATCCGTAATCGTAATCCCAACATATGAATGATATTTTGGACCAGTGCAAAAATGGAGGCTGTACCTTCCAGAAGCACCATGGGGTTATTGAAATTTTATCTCTGGAGAGTCTGCAGTTTGACCGACATTTCAGCAGAACCTACTTGATTGTAGCATGGTGAAATGCATTGTGAAATCCAAATTGATAACATGTTCCTACTAGATCGGCTAGTGGTGATTCCCCTTTGGCTAACCTTGTTGAGCATTGGTCCCAAGTGTGAGAAATCTTGGTTGAAACCCCACTGTAGCCAATAAAGATATATATGTCATTTGGTTACATGATGATGACCCTTTTGCCTTCCCAAGGACCTAATCAAAATGACTTCACCCTAATCCAGTTGCTTTACTGGAATCTCAACACTGTTGTCTGTAGAGTTTGGTTTTTACATTCATTTGTGTCACACTGTTGTGTGACAAAGATGTAATTATAATGCAGCATGCTCACCTTCTGAAGTACCATACTACTAGCCCAATCGGAACCTCTTCTAAACAGAAACTCAATTATACAAAAAACATTTCAAATCAGAAAGCTTTACTTATTAACGGAAAACTCTGTAGAATTTAAGTGCAAAAAACAAACCCCTCATTCTGTTTCAATTAAACATCTGCTCCAGAAAATGAGCTGTCAGAGGTTTTCGACTTCAGAAAAATGTGTTTACTGAATTGTGGGATCTACAGTCACTGAACTCCGCAGCCTTTCAGCCCTTTGACTGAACCCATTCAAATGAGACTTTATAACGAGTCCAATCGCTTTAGTCTCTGTGAAATGAACATGCCGCAATTCATATAAAGAGATTCTCTGTCCTCTCTATACAGTCCAACAATTATGGCAACCAAAGCAAAAACATCTCATTTTACTTGTAGAATTACATCCTCTCGAACTTATAATCTCCTGAGGGCAGAAAGTGTTTCCTCCCAAACCATTAACCTTGGGAACCTTTGCCTGCACTACCTTTTTTAGTTTTTAACTCTGATTGTCAAGGTTAATTGTTTTGCTCACCACACATTATCTTTATCTGCACTTACCTTGCTTTAGATCAGTTCACTGAACGTAAACTTTCCTCACTCCTTCATATGGCCTCTTCAAACATCAGCTCCTCTAAGTGACGCACTACATTTGAAATGTTTGCTTACCAAATAGATGAGCAAGCGATTGAATCAATTTTCTGCCTGTTTTTAAGAGCGTGACGACCGAATCATTTGTACCTCTATGCAGTATCTCAACACTGTACTCTACTGTATCACAATGGTGGGTTGCATTAATAATCTGATGCTTGCTTTGTGCACATTCATCAGGATCAACAGTCCGCCCCGGCTGTTGATATCGAACAATGCCAAATGCTGACATTCTAGTTCAGTTTATTTCAAACACCTCAGGCTGCAGGCGCTGCATCATTATACACTTTAATTTACCCTTGCCCATCTAGAATGCGTCTACTCCTCCAGATGCATCTTAAAATGAGATTAATCACCAGGGAATGCCATGTTGAGATGAGTTGTCCACCTGCCATCCGAAATGTGCCATATCAATCACACCCAGCCCACTAATGATCATCCACCGGACGCTCCAGCAGAGGGGAGTTGTCATCCCCCCTGGCATAGTCATTTGCGCCGATCTACAACCACAAGCACATTTGGCCTCCTCCTCAGCTCTAATGGCTGTGGTGCTTTTGTCGCCTGCCGATCTGGGCTCCGCTGCCCAAGATTAATTTCCTCCTTTGCTGAAGAGCCAGACACTATTCTCTCTAAATTTGTTCTTAATAGGAGTGAAAACCCATAGGAATAACATACAAGATACAATTTAACAAAATTCTTTAGTTTTATCTTTGTCCAAAAAAAAAAATCAAAACTAGCTATCAGTCGATAATGTTGTCCAGAAATGTACCTTGCTAGTTTAACTCAACTAGTAGTTTAACTCACTGTACATAGAATGCTCGCTTATTGCTAGCTAGCAGTCAAGCTAGCAATCTTGGAGTTAGTTTTTGTTAAAGTTAGCCAACTTTGAATGGCATCAGTTGCACAGTAAAGTGCTTTTGTTGTTTAGCACATTCAGGAAGTGGTAAGCTGGCTTGAGAACCACTCATGGTTACGTTATCAATCAATCAATCAATCAATCAATCAATCAATCAATCAAATTTTATTCATATAGCACTTTTCATACATTAAAAATGCAACACAAAGTGCTTCACAGAATAAAAACGGAAATACAACAAATACTAAAAACCCGTCCCTCCCACCCCCACATATAGACGCACGTGCCCGCGCGCACACACGCCACACACACACACAACACACACACAGCACTCATTGACTGTCACTACAGAGAAATGGCAG
>OMMV01191697.1:0-15213 GCA_900302635.1 Chatrabus melanurus
GTATTATTGTTCATACACGTCAGCAGCTGGGTGCATGAACATATCGAAGTCACTGAGTATGTCTTGGACTTCATTTACATCAATCATTATGGTCACGTCTGGGAGCATGCACTGGTGTTGCATCCACCACACCATGGAACCACCCTGCATCCTGGATGGCAACCACCCAGGCAGACAAGTGTGAAACACGGGTGTCCCCTTGGCTTTCTCTGGGGTCCTCAACACTGAGGCACCTGCGTGCTGGATTATTACCCCAAAATGCAAGTGATAGTCCTCATCTTAGTCTCCCAAAGTAACCATTCATTTGACACAAAGTCATTCCAGCGGCACCCAAGGACACTTAATGCCAAAGACATCTCGTGATCATCTTTGGTCACCAGTTAGCATTCAATCATTAAGAAATATAAATAATATTGCACAGTATGGTAAATCTGTCTGGAGTAGACAGTTCTCAAAAACCAAGTGAACCATGCAAGGAGGAAACTAATGACGGAAGCCACCAAGACGACTGTGACAACTCTGAAGGAGTTACAGGGTCCTGTGGCTGTGATCGGATAAGCTGTTATACAGCTTCATGGGTGGAGTGGCACACGGGAGGATATTCTTCAAAAGAAGACATGAATTTTCAGCTGCAGTTTGCAAGAAAGCACATGGTAGACTCGAGCCTAGATTTGATCTATGTATGTGTGTGTGTGTGTGTGTGTATGATAGATAGATGGTTAATGTGAAATCTTTTTTTTTTTTCAGTTCTTTACTGCAGCACATGAATGCACAGATTCAGTTCAGAAACATATCTTTACAATTTGCTTAAGAAGTTTTCTTGCACACAAGGCTAAAAATGTGACATTGAAAATAGTCACATTGTTCACAATGATGGATTACCCATCACATAAAGATATCGAGTAGGGCTGAACGAACAATCTGATTTTTATTGTTATCGCCATAAAACAGTAGCATGATAAATTACGAAGGCCATGATAAATAGTGATAAAATTAATGAAATTAATCATGCCACAGAGTTTAACAAAAATGATGAAAGTAGAGAGCCGCACTGACCTGCATGTTCCTTGTACGTGGAATTGTCTTTTAATGCATATTCTGCTGCTTTCAAGTTGCATCAAAAGAAGAAGAAAATTCAAAGCAGAGCTTGCTGCAGCTGCAGGTGAAGTATCACACTCCACACACTGCTGTGCACGGGTTTTCTGCACAACAGAACGCACAGTGGCTCTGCATGTGGAAGGTTGCTGTACTTTTAGTCATAATTTTCACCTGTTTTCCAACAACTCATCCACTCGTTCATCATGAATCCACTTATTGTGCTGAAGGAGGAAGCCAACAGTGATTCGGTTCTTAAACAAGCTGGCACGACTGTTTTGTGTCTCAACTTTAAACAAGACGATCAATTACAGAACCACAAACCATGCAAAATGCTGTATGTTGAGTGAACGTGGCTTGTAGTACAAGAAACACAACAAACGGATAAAAAATTGTTAGGACGGTCGGAGTGAAGACCATAATATTTTTAGCTGGAGATGCTTTGATGTTGTGCACCTTATCTGTGATTTATCGGGTCAATTATCGTTATCACTTTTTCCAACAATTTGTCATCTCTCTTATTGCAAAACTGGAGGCTTGTCGAGCAGAGAGAAGACGGAGATGATTGTTATTGGCCCTGCGAGACATAGCTATCTTTGTGATCAATTACCACTGTCACTGCATGACTGTGTGATTCATCATCATCGTTTTGGGATGATTTCTGATCCATCATTGTCTTTTGACCTGCATATTCGAGAGGTGGACAAGACGGCCCCTTTTCATTTAAGTAACATTGCAGTGATTATCCTGTGCTACTTCTGACATGCAGAATATTTCGTTTTTAATGCTCGAAACAATACTAGAAATGTTTGACACACTTTAAATGTTGGAGAATTCTTGATAAGAATGCAGATTTATGTGCACTATGCATTCAGAGCTGTTACTAAGCATTTTACATACAGACCCAATAATAAAGAATTTTGTTTTTGCAGCTCACAATGTTCCATTTGTTAATATCAAATTTATAATTTTGTTTAATTTCATACAGGTACGAATATGTGTAGAACAGTTTTTCCTCAAGCATTTTTATTAGCAACAGGGGCATGCCACTGCTAATAAATATTATTATTATTATTATTAAATATGATTTATATAATGTATTATTATCAACATTGTTTCTTATTAATAATAATAACAATTATTATTATTATATATAAAAGGCAGATGTGTGCATGTGGCTGACTATGTTCGCTTGTCCAAATACTTATGGCCATGAGTGTATGTCACTTAATAAGCAGAGAGGGATGGGGCAATATCCAAATACTTATGAACCCGAGGATCATCTGTCCGGAGCATCACGTGAAAACCATGTTAATCATGTCGCAACATTAGGAGCTAATATTAAAGAGATGAAATTATTTACCTCTCAAGATCAAAGTTCAGTGAGTTGATTTAGTTCCCTTTAATCTCACTCAAGTCTGTCGTAGCCTCGCAACCGTAAAAAAGAAATAAAAACAAAGACAAGTGCATGTGCATGTATCTATGTATGTCTCTTTGTCCAAATACTTATGGACCTGAGTGCATGTCACCTAATAAGCAGAGTGGGATGGGGCAATGTACATATAATTATGCACCTGAGGAGCATTTGTCCGTCCGGAGCATCGCGTGAAAACCATGTTGCTCATGTCACAACATTTGGAGCTAATTTGAAGAGATAAAAGTACTTGTCAGTCAAGATCAAAGCTCAGTGAGCAGGATTAAATTTGCCTTTAATCTAACAATTCCCTCTTTGATGCTATTGGTGGCTTTAATTCAATTCTGTTCTTCCATTAATCAAAGAAAATTCAAGCATCGAAATCTCACACCAGGGCATCGCCCAGGTTCCCAGCTAGTTGTTGTTACTGTGTGTAAATAATGTCAAAAATGTCCTCAAAAGTGGCCCTTTCAAGCCCTCGACTCTCTGGCTGTGCACCTGTGCTGTCTCTGTAAGCAGGAGGAAAGCAGCCACAACGATGAGAAAAACGCGTTTACTTTTTGTGGAAATCGCTACCCGATTGGCCTGTAAGAAAGGTATATCACACGTGCCGTCCGTCGGAAACAGTCTCGGTGTGCATTTTAAGCAAAGGAGAGTAAAATGTTTTTAAAATTGGCACCATGGCAACACTGAGCGCTGCCTGTTATCACTCCGCACTTATGAAACAGAGCGACACTCACCCTCTGTCAGATACAGTGTGCAGAAGATGTACTATTTCAAAGGGAAAAAACTTACCGGGTGAACTGACTCAAGTACGTCTGTAGAATATTTTGTTCCAGGGTTTGTTTCGACATCAACTTGTATGCTGATCAAATAAATGTGCACGCATGTTACAGAGAGGCCAGCTATAATGTGCACCTGCCCCACGGAATCAGCTGCGGCAATAATTTTGCGGCAGTGGCCCGCCGGCACAAAATGTGTATAGTAGAGGAAATACTGTAGCCCTTCAGATAGTTGGTGTCCAAGGTACAGCTATGGTAACAGGGTTTCCATGACTTCCTGGACTTGTGGGCGGTCAAAATGTCGAACTTGTAGAGGCATTCACGTATGTCGGCAGAGTCGTTCACGTCTCTGGGTGCTCGTCCTCGAAGATGGCCGAGAAGAGTTCGCTGGACAGAGATGTTTGGCAACGTCGACATCCTTGAAGGAGAATGAAGGTTCAAGTCGTTAGTGTCCTGGTGCTTCCTGTCTTACTGTATGGTTATGAGACTTGGACGCTAACCAGTGACTTAAGGCAATGGCTGGACGTTTTTGATACGAGGTCTCTTCAGAAGTTAGGTAATCAAAACGAAAACACCGGAGTCGTTTCTGTGTGTAGGATGTTCCCAAAGGAACAATTGTCCAACGGAGCTGAGCCACAAGTCATGTTGTTGAATGTACATTGAAATTCAGAGTTAGATCTTCACTATCTAAATGCACTGTGCTATCACTTTCACCCCCACATCTTGCTACTGTGCATGTCTAGACACGCTTTTGATACTGACATCAGCAACCAAAGCACTCCGCTGATTTCAGCATCCAGGAAGGTAACATCTAATGTACAGATAGTTCACGTTTACAATTATGTATGCCTAGTATATTCCCTACATAATGTTTATGATTCCCATGAAACATAATTTTTACTAGATGTTAAATGCTTAGGCATTTGTATTAATATGTTGGCTCTTTTATTGTGATGAAATTGGCACTTGTAGCCATTATAGAAACTGTGTATTCTGCTAAATGCAATTTTTAAAAGGTCATAGCACGGAAAGTGTGCAGAACACATCTCTTTTTTTTCTCTGTGAAGTTTTATGTCTGTGTAACATATACCCCTAGAGATATGGGTCTTTGAAAATTGATGAAAATGTGTAAAAGTAAGATTTTGTTGAGCTGCGTAGTGCACACTAATAGACTTGGAGACCAAATTTCTATAGAGATAGAAACCAGACCAACCTGTTAATGGGTAAAAAATCAGCACTGGCTCTTCTGAACCTTGTTTACCTATATTTTATGGGCCTCGAAAAGGGTTCAAAAGAAAAAAAAAACCTTTAGGAGACTAAAGCTCAGTAATGGTTCATCTCACCCTGATTATGGAATCTCTGCATATTTTTCTAACTATATGTGAGGTTTCATGATCCTGTGATGAATAGTTTAGGATCTATAGAGCATTGAAAATGCCATTTTAGCTCGTTGCGACAAAAATCACCTGAAAATGACTAAGTTAGCCATCAGCCAGACCAATGGATCCTGCATTAGCTGAATTGCTGAAGCTAAGCAGGTGTGGGCTTGGTTAGTACTTGGATGGGAGAACTCCTTGGATCACTGAGTTGCTGCTGGAAGTGGTGTCGGTTGGTGGCCAGTAGGTGGCACTCTTCCCTCTGGCCAATCCATCAACCCTGATGCCCCAGTGCAGTGACACGGACACTGTGCTATAGGAGGTGCCGTCCTTCGGATGAGACGTAAAACCGAGGTCCTGACTCACTGTAGTCATAAAAGCTCCTGTGACACTTATCGCAAAGAGGAGGGGTTCCCCGGTGTCCTGGCTCAACTGGCCAACCTGGCTCATTCAATCTGGCCCCCCTAATCATCCCCATTCATATCCTCTCTCTTCACCTCAAGCTGGTGTGTGGTGAGCGTTCTGGCCCAAATTGGCTGCCATACATCACCCAGGTGGGTGCTACACATTGGTGGTGGATAGTGAGGTCCCCCCTTCACTGTAAGGGCACTTTGGGTATCTTGAAAAGCGCTATATAAATGCTGGTTTCATTCATTCATTCATAAGTTTTTCAAAATTTTCAACAAGATCATTGTCTTCTTCTGTCTGTGCATGTTAGACAATTTTTTTGTTATGTTTTGTCTTATTCATTTGTTGTCATTGGTAGTATGGCCATAGCAGATGGTCACCCCTCTGAGTCTGGTCTGCTTGAGGTTTCTTCCTATACTCTTAAAACATCCAGGGAGGTTTTCCTCACCACTGTTGCCATTGTGCTTGCTCAGGGAGTGGGTAAGGTTAGACCTTACCCTTGTGAAGCGCCTTGGGGCAACTATGTTGTGATTTGGCGCTATATAAATAAATTGAAGCTTTTTTCATGATGTAGATTCAAATATATATTTATATATATATTTTTTTTGAGGAAAATCTGAGACTAGGTGGTGGAAAGTTTTCTGAAAATCTGATGATTTGACACGGAATAACCCATAAATAAATACATTTAATTGATTGTGACTGGACGCTTATGTCTTAATGGTAGAAGCCAGTTGTGCCTCATACTAGATATACAGACAAGAGTGAGAAAAAAAAAACCCTGACAACCTTGCATTAGGCTTTGGGCTGCTTTGTGCTGGGTGTACAACAGGGCTGTTTGTGTTTGGATTTTTTGTTGTTTATTTATTTTAATTTGTCACCAATCTGTATCTCATCGTGATTCTGAAAAAATACCCTACTTTCTAGCTGTCCTTGAAATATATACGTCATTTGTCAAGTCATCTGCAGAAACAAATAAAAAAACACAGCTTTGTTTCAGCCGTATCACCAGTTGTAGTTATTTGTGTTATTGTCTTCCTCCTGAAAAGCTACAAAACACTATTTTATTCTGTGACAAAGCGCTTACGCTCAGCACCTGAACTGTCTTTTTCCATCCAAAAAGTGTTCATAGCGTTATAAGCCTGAGCATTTAATCAATAACGACAACATTTCTACCGAGGGTGTTCGGTGCAATTGTAAGTAATTCAAGCTTTAAAAAAATACTCATTATTTCAAATGAATGCAATCCTGGCATTAATGTCCCTGTACATTTCAATTTCTCATATCAATTGAACATTGTCGACTTAGGCTATATTACTCAGGAGGCTGAATGTTGGATTAAAGGTGCAAATAGGTCTTTAAAAGATAAATACAGAACAGACAGTCAGCGCTCATTTTGTGCTTCTACTCGCGAGATGAGCAGCCGAGCTCATTTCTGCTTTGTATTCCGCACACCACTTTGCTTCTAGTTTGATAACAGCGTTGCTAGAAAGCCATTACGGCAGTGTAAACACTGCCTGCAGAACATCGCCTTTTGTCATTATTAAATATTGAAAATAATTGCTCTTGACTTAAATAGAAATAAAAATATGTATTTCCAGAACATTGTGTCAAGACCTAGTCTCATTTTAAATGCAGTAGGGTTGATTATGTTCGTGTACTTTATAACTGATCCCAGACTGTGAAAATCAAAAAAGCATAATAATATCCACTTTGGTTTCTGGCGGTACACTTTCTGCAGGGTTTTGGTTGATCAAATACCTCAGTATTGTCATTTTGCATTGGCAAACAGATCGTAAATAAGAGTAAATATCTGTATTTTCTGGGCTACAATGGAATGGCTGAATTAAAGCCAAGGGCGTTCAACTAAAACTTCAACCATACATCGAAAAAAGATACCAAGACACAGGGCTTGACATTTGTTGCCTTTATTTGCTATGTCTTTTGTTATGTTAGCAACATGTTGCTAACCTGCTAGCACTAGCATAAGAAAATAGTCAGGTCCATAAGTATTTGTACAGTGACACAGTATTTGTAATTTTGCCTCTGTACACCACCACAATGGAGTTGAAATAAAACAAATAGGATGCTCTTGTACTGTTGACTTTTATTCAAGAAGTAGAAGTAAGTCCCACATCGGTCCCGAGTTCCGTTGTTGCTGATGGTTATCCTCGGATTCTGCAGCATCAAGCACGTGAGAGTCTACAACTTCCCCTGGATGGGACGCCAGTCTGACTCAGGTTACTTCCCCATTTACAGCTGGGTTGACTGGGACGATGGACACATATGGGTAGCGTGAACGGGAACTGAACCCAGGTCTACATATTTGTAACCTAACTCCTCATCCCACTGAGCTACCTTCTCTGCCTTAATTCAACGAGTTTAACAAAAGTAATTGTACAAACTCTTATCCCAGAGAGCACATAGCTCAGTGGGTAGCAAGTTCAGTTATCCAATGCTAAGGAGAAAGTACCATTCTTTGGTGGATGAACCAACAATTAATGACAAAGGGTTTCAGACCCATACCGACATAATGGGGGTTCAGTTGTGTCTGTGTCCAAATCTCGCACTGTCACTCTCAGACTTCTTCCCAGGGAATTCATCAAGAATGTGTTTTGGTTTTTCTCTGCATGCATGAACTGTTTCTTGGGTTTAGTTGTGGAGTCCAGCAATTTGGGCGCCTTTGTCAGTGAGGAAAGTTTCACTGTCCTTGACTTTGCAGATGATGCTGTGATCTTTGTGGAATCAGTGGGTGCTCTGATTGCAGCACTTGAGAAGCTGAGTGAGGACTTAGAGTGTGTTGGTCAGAAATTGCCCTGGATCAAGACTAAGATCCAGGCTTTCAATGACTTATTGGACTGCGCCACCAGAAGTGTATCGGTTCTTGGTGAAAGTGTTGAAGTTGAGTGATTCACTTATCGGCAATGACATCCATGTCTCTGGGACCTTGACCTTTGAGATTAAGAGACCTGGAAAGAGCTTATGACATCATGAGGTTTGCTGGACAGAGGTGTTTTGTGATGCACATACCATTGCAGAACAAAATTCCAAGTGTTTGGGGTCCTGGTGCCTCTGGTCTTACTGTATGGTGTATGGTGACCTAAGGCTGAATGTTTTTGATCCTAGTTCTCCTCAGAGAATCCTTATATACCACTTGCTTGACTTGATGTCAAACAAATGGTTAGATAGAACGAGTCAGGTGAGGCATGCTAATGGCAGCACCAGCATATGACCTGCGTCCAAATGGTTATGGAAGAAAAATGCAACAAAATCTCAACAAGGCGCTGCTGCATCTTCTAGCTTTGAGATTTCATTTGCTTTGGTGTATTTCTCTTTGACTAGCCTCTCTCACAGTCTCTATTGTGTGCGCTTTAATGACACTATCATTCAGCTTGAGGCTCCACATCAATGTGAAGGACATTTTGACAAAACACAAGACAAAATGAGCTGCATTTATGTTGCACTTTTCCATCTGATGCAGACGCTCAAAGCACCTAACAATGATGCCTCACATTCTCTGTTTAACTCACTCACTGATGTCTGGGTGCTGCCATGCAAGGTATTGAACTGCACACAAGGAGGAACTTGAGGATTAAAGATTTTACTCAATGGCACCTGAGTGGTTTTCATCTCTGGGGTTTTAAACCTGTGACCCTATGGCCACAATAGCCTGCTTCTCTATCCTTCCGGCCATCACTTCCTCATATAGCCATAGCTGCTACCAAAATGCATGAGATTTTTGTTAAAGTATGTCCCAGATACCAAAAACAATCAGCTTTGTTTTTAACCATTTGCTGTGTTGGCTGAAAAGTCCAACATTAATATCATGCAACTCCTATTTCCTTTTCTAAAAGGTATTTCTTGGACAACAAAGAGGACGGAGTCCGGTATTTTCGAATCGAAGAGGGAAGCGGAGTTATCAGGACAACCCAGCCACTGGACAGAGAAGACATGCCTTGGCACAACATCACTGTGATGGCTTCGGAGGTTGGTAAGTACCCAGGCTGTGTTCCAGAAAGCAAACATTTTTTAAAATGGGTTATATATTGCAACAACTGTGCGTGTTCACTTTATGTGTTTGGTCTTTTTTCTGAGTGAGCACAGTTACTGTGCATGTTTTACGGAGGTTTTCTTCAGTTCTGAATTTCTTGCTTTTGGCATGGTTCCTAGATCTAGACAGCCTCTAAAAATAATTCAGAAACAATGTGATTAGAATTTTCCAGTTTAAGGAATTCTGCAAACATGAAGATGCTCCTCTTCTGTCTCAGTATGAGAATAACAATATTTTAATG
Source organism: Chatrabus melanurus (assembly GCA_900302635.1). NCBI lineage: Eukaryota > Metazoa > Chordata > Actinopteri > Batrachoidiformes > Batrachoididae > Chatrabus > Chatrabus melanurus. The sequence goes on from OMMV01191697.1 coordinate 9,368, forward strand.
CATCTGTATTTGTGTGGCTAACAATAATTTGTATAGATATTTAGCAAAGCAAACATTATTTAAATTTGAGGTCCACTTGTTTGTCTATTTTGATTTTTTTTCTTCCTTTTTGTTCATTAAGTACCTATTTCAGCTCAGTGGGATAGGAGTTGGGCTGTCAATATATAGACCGTAGCTTGACTTGTGGGCACGCTACCTGTCTATATCCTTGGACAAGACACTTTTATGGATTGTCCCAGTCTACCCAGCTGTAAATGGGTACAAACCTTCACTGGGGAAGTAACCTACGACTGGTATCCCATCCAGGCAGAGTTGTAGACTTGCATTCGCTTCACGCTACAGCAGTGGTGCCCAACCCTGGTCCTCGGGGACCCCTATCCTGCATGTTTTCCATCTCTCCCTGCTCTGCCAAAAGCTAATTAGCTGATTCAGGTGTGCTCAGCCAATCAAGAGCTAACAGACACCTGAATGAGCTCATCAGCTTTTGGCAGAGTAGGGAGAGATGGAAAACATGCAGGATAGGGGTCCCCGAGGACCAGGGTTGGGCACCACTGCGCTACAGTATCCAGGCATAAGCACCAGTACCAATGAGCCTCAGGGCCTATCTTGGACTTACCTCTTTCTCTTCTCTATCATTAAATACCAGGTCTATTAATATGTAGTCCTGTGCTCGATTCCTGGTGTGTGCTTCCTGTTTGTGTCCTTGGACAAGACACTTCATCTGCATTGTCCCAGTCCACCCAGCTGTAAATGGGTAGCAGCCATGGCTGTGGAAGTAGCCTGTGATGGACTGGCATCCTATACAGGAGGAGGTCTAGATACGTATCCACTTCATGCAACGGTATCCAGTAATAGGCCCCGCTCCTGAGGGCCCGTATAGGACTTATTCTTATTCTTCCTATTAAATATAAACATGTGTGTATATATAAACATGCGCTCATTTTGTTTCAACAGTTAATATAATTAATGCCTTATTATTTTTTCAATAGCTAGTATGTTAGCAAACACAGAAACACATGCTCTACATGATGCACGTACTGTAAATAGCATTCTTCCCACATACAAATCAATGAGCAACCTTGGTATAATTCATTTATATTTGGCACCTTCAGGAAAAGTAGTACACAAGATTATATTATAATAATAAACACATAAAATATTGTTATGCAGGTGCCTAAAGCAGCTAAACAAGACTTCTTTACACAGCGGCTTATTTTAGCCCCAAGCTGAAAGGGGGCATTATTGAAATCATGGGTCAGGTCTGAACCACATACGTACGATATGCAGAAAGCAAACACTTTAAAGGTTTTTAGCCACGTGATATAGTTCTGCCCAGAAGGTTTGTTTGTCTTTTCCTATTTTTTTTTTTCCTCTCCACTTCAGTTTTTCATTCCTATGAGATAACAAGCCACCCTGAGGGGACCATATAGTCAGAGTGCAGTCCAGGTTCAAATTCATAGAGTGTAAAATTGGAGTTAAAATCAATATCAACAAAAGAAAGGTTCCATAAAAGGGAATGGCTATATGAAGCTGCAGTCACTTTTCTGTTAGCTACAGCATAAAATCTGCAGCACTTAAAAGGCATCGCCCTTTTATTCAAACTTCAATGTCTTGTTCAAAGACACCCCAGCAGGGACACTCGATGCTGCTACAAGTAATAATCTAATTCATAGACTATCTACCAGCGATATGGCAATTCCAATGCATTTTGTTGATGGATTTAATGGTGCCTTAAAGAACAAAACGCCTTTAACTTCCTTTCCGGGGCATCACTGTTTATTCTTGCATGCCATTAAAATAAACATGCTGATACTTGAAATCTTGTCAGGAGAGACCAAAAAACTTCTTTTTTTATTCTGTCTTTATTTTTATTGGTTTTTACAGTACAAAGTGTAGAGCAAAGTGCCGTAAAGTGCATATCTGATGTGTTCAGTGCTGCTGTTAAAAAATAAATAAAAAATCAGGGAGTGTGGCAGCACATGAATGCACAACACACAAAGCATTTTTTTGAAATCCTTTCTGTAGATTTCACTGTGCAAAACACCAAAAAAACCTCAAGGCATTATAGCAAAGAAGATGGCTGGACTATACCTCCGCCAATAAGGTGTCAAGTAGCACCCACATTGATTTTAACAGGGTGCACTCATGAAAATTGCAAAAAAGTGTTTGTAATTTCCTCTTTTTTTTAGTTATATGTGATGCAAAATAGTTGCAGATAGCATAGCATGTATGCCAATTCTATATATTTGGGTCAAACACCAAAATGGTTGGTGTGATCTCCTTAAAAACAGCATCACAAAAGTTAATCCAAGGATCTGTCTTGTGTTCCTGAAATAACCATTTGGGAAAAAAAAATTATAACTTGAAATAAAATCCTGTGTTTGCCTAAATATTTTAATGGATTTAATCATCATTGTTGAACTTGAGAATGTCTAAACATGAAGCCAACTCAATTTGCTAAAACTTTATTTCAGTTTGTACAGAGTAGTAAATGACACCACTCTTATGTTCCTTTACATTTGAGTAAATCATTTTGGTAGAAATTGCTCAAACTGTCTGAAGGATCATAAAGGGTTAACGTATGCCCAGTTGAATATATATCCTAAAGGCTTGTGCTGTGTGTATGGTGGAATAGTGGTTAGCACTCCTCCTGTCTCACAGCAAGAAGGTCTGGGGTTCGACTCCGCGAATGCACATGTCCTTTCTTTGTGGAGTTTGCATATTCCCACTGTGTCTGTTTTGGTTTCTTCTTGGTACTCCAGTTTCCTCCTACCATCAAACCCAGGCAGTGTGTCTTGACCACGTGTTGCTTCACAGGCACCAAACTTTGGCTGCCCACTGCGCCTAGTGGTTGGGTTGTTCGTAATTTTAAAATGTTAATGTAATTTTTACAGTGTCTTAAAATCAATGAAGGAAATTGCTTACAATTGGAACCAAGTTTGATGGCTAAAGTGGAAATCTGGAATTTTTGAACCTGGGCTCTATATTTAGATGTTTTTGGGTTCAACCCAAAAACCTTTTAAAACAACCGATTATACAGGTAGCTGCTTACCTTAGCCTCCTGGCCATCCTGTGGTGCTGGTCTCCAGAGTGCAGAGCCCCAATAAGGGGCTCGGTCATCTGCTTCCAACAGGAATGAGCCTCTCATCAACAATTGATTTGTAGTGCAATTAAAATCATTTTTGTCCCAGATGAAAAGATGAACCCCAAAACATCTAAAAATAGAGCCCAGGTTGAAAAATGCCAGAGTTCACCTTTAAGCAGAAGAATACTTTGGTTGCTTAAGATATTCAGTCTTCAGAAAATGCAGTAAAAATTTGTTAACTGAAGCTTACAGTGTGTTGCTTTAATGCCATTATTACCACTAATATCATAAAAAATGAATTTAAACACAGCCCAAGATGAATGTGAAAGTGCCAATTAAAGTGTGGATAAAACAAGGATGGATCATTTGCATATTGATTAGAATGTATTCAAATAGCTTCTGGCTTATTTTCATTATAATTAAATACCAAATCAAATTACTCCCAATTGTTTCAGTGTCAGTGTTTTCTGCACTGATGTTTAATTAAATCAGTGCAGACCCTGCTAACATTGAGAAATGTTCTCAGGTAACTTAGTTACAGTAATTTGTAATTACAATTAAGCAAATATCTTGTCAACTGACAAAGCTACTGCACTGAGGGCCTGATTTACCAAAGGTTTGTGTGTGGAAAAACATGCGCAAACTCCGTAGCACCCACAAATGAGTGTGCATGCTGGTTTACTGATGGTGCACACTGAGGATTGCATCTTTCAAATGCGCAAAATATCGCGTATTGTCCATTTAACATTTAATGTCAGTAAATGACATTTTCCGTAAAAATGTGTGTTTGTCTTATTGTGCGCGTAGCTGCAAGTGGCTGATTGAATTTAATTTTGCACTTACCCGTCATTAACACATACAAGATCCTCATTTACATACTGCTGTCTATGTCACATTACCACCCACTCTCATGTGCACAATTATTCTGAGTAAATCACCTGCAAAACACTCACTGACCCAATGCGCAAAAGTGTTGAATGCCTACTCAATTTAGCACTTGTTATATGGGATCTTAGTAAATCATGCCCTGGATGTTATTTTTTTTTGTTGTTTTTTTTTTTTTTTTTAATTTGCTGCATCTCTCCTCACTACGAAAGGATACATTTAAATGCAAAGATGTTCCAAGAAGGAAATGGCAATTAGGTTTTACCACCTTCCCACACCACATAATGACCACAAGGAGCAGAGAATGTAACTATAGTAACTGTGTGAATAAGTGCATTAATGACTGAATTTGTCACTGAGTTTCTGGGTCACTGTGATCCTTCACATCTAAAAAGGCACAAAGATATGTCACCAAGTTCTTTGTCTCACTCTGCAACACGCCGCTCTCCTTCAGAGGTTTGCGATAACACTCCGTGCACGTGGTAAAGTAAATAAAAACCTCAAAACATTAATTGAATGTAAAGACTGCTGCATCTGCCTTATTTATTTCTGTTCAGAGAAGGTTTTGCTGAGCAGGCGTGCTAGTTTTTTTTTTTTTTTGCTACCATCCTGCTATGTACAGTAAAATGCGTTTGCACCTGGAATACAAAACCATCTGCTGTTGGTCACTGAGGTGATCCATGGGTTTGTGCATGGACATCTCAATTGTGTAAACAGGGAATACAAATTTTGCCACCTATTGAAAGGTTCTTCCGGATGTGTTTTGAGGGTATAACAAAAAAAAAAAAAGACAGACCTCAATATTGAACACAAGTAAGTTTAAAGCTGCAGTGTGTGGAATTTAGTGCCATCTAGTGGTGAGGTTGCAGATTGCATTGTGCCATCACTGGTCATGAATTTGTTTCCCTTCACGTTTTCACTTCTTTGGTGATGGGGAGACATGCTCCCTTGCCCTCTCTTGTGATAAGCAATACATGTAGTTCTCCATTTGACAAAAATGAGGGTTCTCAAGCAGAGTGTATGGGGGAGCAACAACTGATTCCTCTTCTTTTTTCTTCAGTCTTCGAGCCACGCTACACAATACAAACGACAGATTAAGTGTGTGTACCTTTTGGGCTACTGTACCAACATTGCGGTGCACCGTGGCGGCCTCCATGAAGGGGCCCGCTCCCATGTAGATATGAAGGGCTCATTCTAAGCTCATGAAAACACATCGATTCATTGTTGCGGCCATCAGATGTGCATCTGTATGCGGTGAAAGTGTTGAACTTGTAGAGACGTTCACTTATCTCGGCAGTGACATTCATGTCTCTGGGTCCTCGGACGACCTCATGGAGTCATGAGGTCACTGGACAGAGGTGTTTGGCGATACCAATAACTTTGCAGGAGAACGCAAGTCCAAGTGTTTAGGGTCCTGGTGCTACCTGTCTTACTGTATGGTTGTGAGACTTGGACGCTAACCAGTGACCTAAGGCGATGACTGGATGTCTTTGGTACTAGCTTTCTTCAGAGGATCCTTGGGTACCGCTGGAATGACTTTGTATCAAACGAGTGGTTACTTAGGGAGACGAAGATGAGTATCACTTGCATTGTGAGGGAGCGTCAGCTTTGACATTTTGGCCATGTGGCACATTTCTGTGTGCATGATCCAGCACGTAGGTGCCTGAGTGTTGAGGACCCCAGTGGCTGGAGAAGGCCAAGGGGATGGCCATGTTTCACCTGGCTGTGGCAGATAGAGGGTTATTTTAGGGCGTTTTCACACCAACAACAGTTAGTGCGCACCAATCGGACTTTGGTGCGTTTTACCCCTTAGTTCGGTTCGTTTGCGTTGGTCAAAATGCAACAATCGCACTCAGGTCCGCACCACATTAATCTG
>OMMV01191698.1:0-11083 GCA_900302635.1 Chatrabus melanurus
AGAAGGGAGGGAAGGGTATGAAAATTTGAACCCCATCATTTTCTGACAGTCTGGCCCCTAATGAAGCTGTTATCTTAGCTTCAAAATACAAGGGGTAATTATGATTTTAACACGTATTTATATTTTCATCATATAGTTGATGAAAACCAATGTAAAAGGATGGTACAGCAAGTATACTTTGATGCGATGTTATTATATCTTGGCACATTTCATGAATTTTGATATAGTAAAGGGATAGATGTCAACTTTTCAAGTTTTTTTTTTTGAGGTCATTCAATTTCAATTATGCAGTTATTGAAAGCTAATGTAAAACAATGGTGCATCAATCACGCTGATGCACTTTGTAATGTTCTTGTTGCTGTGTCAATTTAGTGTTGGTGTTCACCAATATTCGGAAAAAGAATTGTTGCCAAAGCTTTTATGAGCTGCAGCTCCAGTGACAAGTGCTCTTTGAACCCAAGGTTACAATTGTATACACCTCAATTGAGCAGAGTATTCAACAAAATTTGACCATGCTCAGATTATCTGATCATTTCAAGCCAATCCAATGTACTGGTAAATGAAGCTGAATAATAATTTACAAATGTTAGAACATAAGAAATTCATTGGTACTCGTCATTTGATACATTTAGTAACCCTGAATACATGTAGAAATACTCTTGTGAAAATAAGAACATAGTGATTGGGAATGTTTTTGTAAATGAAATGCATAATTATAAAATTATAATGGCTACACTGTAATCCATACTGACATGTTGATTTGTTTCCTGAAATATGTACAGTAATGAAATATTGTAAATGCAACTATATGTACATCTTTCTTGCATTCATAAGATGCATCAATTAATCTATTATATTCGTAAATATTAATAAATATTAATCTTTTACAAATGTGCAATTGTGATCAATGGAAATGATCACTTTTGAGATATTTATAATATTTCTCAAAATATCAGCTGTAAATTAAGTTGTCCCCAGCCTTGTTGCATGAATCAACTTAAAACAGGATGTACAGCGGCCTATCAGTGAATTAGACTGCAATGAGTAAGTCAGTGAGTGTATTGATACCAGATCAGTCATTGAAATTGGACATACTCCAGTTTTCACCCCAACTCTAATGCACTGAAGTGCCCTCGAGAGTGGTGGAAACAAGAAGAATTGCCCTATTGGCTGCCCTTCATATGGGAAAGAAAGGACTGAGTGCTCCTATGGTGCTCCATCATACAATAAATTATGATGATGTGCCCTCTACAGCAAGAAAATATTATAATGCGTCTTGATGAGTGCCCTTCTGGGGGGTGATGTAGTGTCCTACAAGGTTCCCTTCCATTGGTCTAAACTTGATGTTCCCTGTGGGTGCCCTTCCGATTCAAAAGCGCTGTTATGGTGCCCTCTATGCTGCCTCTATACATGGCCGTGCCCTTTCCAGTAGAGAAAATGGGACACAATGCCATATGATGAAGTGCCCAATCAGGTGCTAGTCTATGGAGAAGTGCCCCTCCAGTGGATTAAATGTGATGCAGAACAGAAAAAACAGAAATTAATTAATCAGGACGATTAACCCACTGTAACACAGACTTTAATATAAAAAAAAAACCTGACAGATAACATGCTCATTAGCAGTCCTATGCTCTGCTAACACTCCCCAGAAATTTGGTTTGGATGAGATTGAGTTCTTCCCCATTGGTAATGTGACTCATAGAAGTGAGAAGGAAGCCAATGAGAGAACAGTTAAGGCACAATCTCACGTAGACGTTTGAGCCAATGTCGATGAACGTATTTGCAAACGTTGGTGGCCGCTGGCCTCCGCTGATGAACGTCAACTGTGTCCAAAAATTTTCAACATGTTTAAAATTTCTCAGCGTTTGCTGATGTACCTCTGACTACGTTGGAGACCGTTAGAGAAAGTTAGTCTCCGCTACGACCAAGTTCCCTACGGTAGCCTCCGCTAGCCTAAGTTACTGGTGCGATCATCTACGCCGGCTAACGTTTGGGTGCTGCTTCGCCCTGCCTGCTCAGAATCACTGGACAGTGGTGTGTTGACCCCCCTCTCCCACACCACTGGCCTCCGCTAGCACCACGTTATGGAATGGCGAGCTGCATTAGAAGTTCGCTGCCAAACTCCGGTAACGTGGTTTTTGCTGACGTATGGCCCATGTTCTCAAGTTTGCCCTGCGTTAACCAAACGGTGGGGTAAACGTTATGGTGAGATCGCACCTTCAGAGAGAACAGATGAGTGTAATATCTCAGTTGCAGGTGCTTAGGTGTAGAGGAACCTAGCAACGGGAAAAGGGCAACATGAAACCAACGTGTCACTTTGGGAGGTGAGGATGGACCTGTTGTCTGCCTGGGTGGTTGCCATCCTGGACACAAGGTGGTTCCATAGTACAGTGGATTCTTCAATACGTAGCACCAATACAAGTCCTCAGACCTGACCTGTGTTGGAACTGTTGCCTTTTCACACCCATCATCCTGGTCTCAGGAGTCACGTAGTCCCAAAGGTCACATTTTATAGACATGTTGTTGATGTTATTCTCCAAGGATATTGATTCTTCAGCTCAGATGAATTGGATTTACTATTTTAGTAAAGCTGGCAGCCAGTTAAATGCTGTTATTCACCACTTCCTGTGTCTGTTAGGGGGCCGGTGCTAAAACATTAAGCTCGGATAAGGTTGTGAATAGTGGGAAGTTCTCAGAATTTACTGGGCAAAATCCAAGCCTTGTTATAACTTTACATCTACATCAAATAAAAGTCTTTGCATGCTGTGGTGGAGGCTAGCCACAGAAAATGTATGGAATTTATTTATAGTCTCAACCCACTTTCCAGCCATGCTGGTCTTTCCAGATGTTTAATTGAAGCCCTGTCGTTTCCCGTGTAAAGTTTTACATTTGAGGAGACGCTCTTTCAGGCGGCAGGAACGATTAAAGGAAAGAAAAAAACTGCCTACACAAGAAGACTCTATCAAGCGGGCAGACAAAATATAGCACAACGCCTCTGGGATGATCGCCATCTGAATTCGATAAAGCTACACTCGCTAAAAACTCACAGCCTAATTCCGAGACAGTTTCATAGCCCACATTTAAATCGCTCAATGTTGATTTGATATTGCCGATTTTAAATGACCAGAAAGAGGTGGGAGAATAAAAACCACTTAACCAAGAGTGTAAAAAAAAACCACACACACACAAACAAAACAATGGATTTAGCTCTTCCAAACTCCAGCCCCTGCACACCAATTGGTATTGAACAAGGCCCAAGGGAAAAGGGTCTAGGAATCCGTTTGGAAATGGGCCCACAGTGCCTTTGTATCTCACTGGCATGAGCAGTTGCCCTCCGGCTACGAGGCAAAATCTCTCTTGCTTTTTTCCTTTGAGACGCTGTCTGTTGTTGCTGTCTGTTTGTGTGGGTAAGGCAGCGCGCTAGTGACTCAGGCAGACAGTCGTAATTAAGGCCAGCTTCTCAGCCGGATGAGCCGCAAGAGATAATATGACTGTGTACACACTAACCCCGGACTCACTTATGCACACTCACGCACATACAAAGTACGGACAAGTTATATTGTCGCACAAGGTTTGTGGTCATACACAGAGGAGCACGCGGATGAAAGCATCAGAAAATCTCTGTAATGAATTGAGCAAGTAGGACACTACTCATTAGAGATGTATTTGTGTTTGCGAAGCATAGGCAATTCATTTATTTCAGGCTCACAAATTCTCCGACATGTCGGCACGGGCACAAAGATATTTTAATATGTTTTCAGCTCAGGAAATCTGTTTAGCGGTTTGTCAGGATAATAAACATTTGCTGTAAATAGCTTCTACTGTCTGCATGTTTTTTTTTTATTAGAACGGAACACAAAGATGAAAAGAAATTCTGAATTAACATTTCAAGTGTAAGGGTGAGAGCAGAAATAAAACATTTTTCTTTTGTCCACTCGTATCAACAGTGAGAAGAGACACGTGTGGTTAAGTGTAAACCAGTGGTTACTCACTTTTTTTTTTCTTCAGACCCCCCCACCCCCACTTATATCTACATATTTTACCCTTTTCTTTCTGGTTTATCCAAAGGAAAAAAACAGGATCTTTTTAATTAGTTTTGCTTGTTCAGTAAGCGTGTTATTATGACTCTATTTAACATGTGCACTTCTACTTTTGTCAACCTCAGAACAGACAAAACCTCACGACCCCCACCACCCCTCCAAGGGCGTCTCGGACCTCAGATTGGGAACCAGGATTGTAAACTATTATCTCACCCCCTGTGTTATAAGATGTACTGTAATATAAAGGCTAAAAAGCACTAAAAATGAATTTACTGTATTAAAAGAAAAGTAAACACATTAAATCCAACAATTAATGTGAACTTGTTCCCATTTCCTATCACTGTTGCCCACTGTATTCATTATTACTCATCATAAACAAGCACATATGTACAATGGATAAAGAAAGATTGCACACACTTGGGCTTTTATATTTATTTTATGTCATCAAATAAAAAAAAATTTTTTATGTAAAAATTTTTTTAAATGTAAAATAAGGGAATGCAGAAGTGTACACACCCATTAATATAAAGGGCCCTATTTTGATGGCGGATGCAAAAAATACTTGCGCAGAGGTCGCAAGCTCATTTGAGGAGTCCAAAAGTGCTTTTTTTGAGGTTAATTTATGTATTTTATTTCTGAAATTTTTCCCGTTTAACAACCACTTAAAAACAAACAAGATAAAGTACAACACAAGAAAAACAAGACAAAACAAAAAAAAATCCTGCCAGTTCACAGGAAACGTGTGCAAGTATGTAAATGAGCCCATACAATGACTTAAATGTCCACAAGTAAATTAAAGGTCAGAAATAGAGTCCATGAAACAAGGTCCAAGTGAGGTCAAGGAAGGCCCAAGACAAACTTGAAAGGACCAAGATCCAGGTGAGCCACACAGAACAAACAAACAAACAAACAAAAACAAATAAATACAGCACAATGCAGTCAGATACAATTAGGTGCAGTTAAATCCCAGGCTGCCACTTTTCTCTTGGAATATATTCAATAAAAGGTTACCAGATGTTAAGATGCTTGGGATAGAGATGCACTTTGCTATTTCAGCAGCGGGAAATATTATATAAAAGCCAGGAGCTGTTTGCAAAATGGTTGGGTTGATGTGTTTATTATTCATGGCCGTTTAGTAGTTCGAACATGATATCAACCAATCAGCGAGGCACCTGTCCTTCCCTTTAAACTGGAGAGCACCAGGCACACAGCAATGCGGTATCCAGGATTCAAGTGAAAGGATTTCTGGCTTGTTAATTGATTAGTACCAACCTGTCAGAGTGCACAGCGGACAACAGCCACCAAAGCTCCCTGAGGTGAAGCCTGCAGCAAGGTGAGATACAGTATACGCAGTCTCTCCAATCACAGCCACTAAAACTTGTAACTCTGGAGTTGTCATGGGTGTCTTCCCTCACTGGTCTCCATGCACAGCCATTCTATTTTGAGGACAGCCTGCCCTAGACAGATTTATTATACAGTACCATGCTATTAGTATTTCTTAATCAATGATGTAAATACACTCGAACTCATTGAATTGGAAATATTCTTATATCCATTCCCTTATTGGCTGAAGACATCTGGCTGCAAAAGTGATGAATTACTGTTAAATAATGTTCACAAGGGATGTCAGAAGAGCCGATACTTCGGTACCAAGTCAATACTAAAATTCTGAAAATACACTAGTTTTGCTGCTATATCGGTAGTATCGTGGGTAACTGAGGACACAGTTTTTTTCCATAACTGCCGTGAAATACCAAGCACGAAAAGACAACTGCCGCTGCGGCTCCGCTTCGACTCGTTAACAAGAGCTGGTCACCAAGATGTACTAATTGATTCACAAAATCTATTTGCAAACATGCCGTCGGGCATTTCAGACCAAAGGACACCTCAAATTCACAGAAGCACCTAAAAGACGGATCCAGGGCTGTTTGAAGATGAGTGAGCTTCAGTACATCTTCATGTGTTGTTCCTTACATTCGCTAACGTAATGTAACCACAGGTTGTAGTACCGTCCTGACCGTTCTGTGTCCTGGAATCGAACTATAATGTTTGCGCTTATAATGAATATAGCCAGTCTGCAGTTGCACATCAAACTTGACCAAATCTGGCAGCCCGGCATCAACCTGAAATGTTTGAAGCTTGCATGCACTGAGCCCGACTGCGTCATGAACCAGCGCTTCGTAGCACCTCGACAGCACATACAGTGGAGTCAGGGACAAGATGCAATGGTATTGTTGGTAACAAAAATGAAAGCTAACCAAACAAAACCAAAAAAAAAGTCAGAGAGCGATGTTAGATACGACGAGATGAAACTGTGTCTCATTTAAGTGTCATTTGGTGTCGAAGCCATGACTCCCAGGCTTCACTTAAAGCTTCATTACTTGAAGTGTCATACCTACTTCGTCTTCTTCCGACTGCTCCCGTTTGATGTGGCTGCAGCAGCTCATCCTCATCCTGACATCTACTGGTCAAATACTATAATATTAATATTTCTTTTGGCTTCTCCATCAAGTAATATTATAGTCATTAATGACAAGATATATCGAACTTTTCTTTATCGACTGCACACCTGGATCATACAGTTCTATTATATGTATTTAGTAAATATTTATGAATGTTTAATAAAAGCTTTAAAGAAAATATATTTTTGATATCTAAACAACACTTCTACTTGACCTCTTTGACCTCTATTTTTATTCAGTTAATCATTATTATTATTACCTCCGCCAAGGAGGTTTTGTTTTCATCGGCATGGGTTTGTTGTTTGTTTGTTTATTTGACTGTGAACAGTTTCCTGTTGACAGTTTTTGAGAGATCAACAAGAATTTTTTGTGATGGTTAGGTGATCACGCAAAGATGTTCCCATTAAATTTTGGTAAGAATCTACGCAATGATGACGTCACAAAAAAATGATCGTAAATTCAAAAAATCCCTATCTCTTATAATGGGCAAAACTTAAAAAAAAACAACATATCTCTGTTATAACTCATTGGATTTGAATGCAATTTGGTATGTCAATGCAGGGTCAGACCCTCAACTATCAGACCAAGTTACATCTGGATCTGATCCAGATTAAGGTTTTGGCAGCAATTTAAATTTAACATTGGAAATTCCATGTAACATATTCAGATGTGTACATGTCGGCGACATCTCAACAGATCAGGGTGAATCTTGTCATGCTTAGGTAAGATGGTAATAGCTATAAGCAGGTAAAGTTCTATCCAGATCCAGAAAGTCTTCTGGATCCAGTGGATCAAAATGTAAAAATTTCAGATGCCGGTATGTAAGACAGAAATGTCCAACCACTACCAAAATGTAGCTTGGGAGAATGCTGATTCAGTAAGCTGTTAACGGATTTGAGCTATCTCTAATAGCTTAGCACTTGACTTGATGTCAGCACTTGCAATATATTTCTAATAGTTGTGTAATCCCTGCTGATGTCAGCATTTGTGGTTTATGTATCACTATAATGGAGAATATAGATAAATATTAATAAATTCGATATTAAAGGAGGAAAAGCTCATTTTATCATAGCAAAATGATTATAATGTGTAGTGGCTTGTTTTCACAGTCGTATAAATCATATATGCATCAAAGTTATTCTTCATGTTCACTAATTGATTTCACAGGTGACAAATATTAAAACCTTGGCGGAGGTCTGAGTGCTCTTGTTATTTATTTATTTTCACCATGGTATCGAATTTTGCATTGACAGTCATGTAATTGCACTGGTATTATATTGTTTACTTAATAACAACCCTAATGTGCACATGCACGGAATCCATTTTGTTGGATTTTATTTTTTTTTAATATTTCATTTAGATCATGTAAAGATTTGTTTTCATAGTGAGGTTAGAGAGCATCATTTATTTTCTAAATATAGTGTATCCTCTTTATTTTGTTTTAATGTTATGTCATACACAAATAAAAATCTGTTATACTAAATTCCTCCTTTACTGTCCTGGTTTAACACAGTGGCCAGATTGTACCACTGCTTTGCTGCCCGAGGCTTCACTGAATAGACCCTTCCTGCAGTTTACGGCCACGATTATCCAGCCCCTTTTATGCTCCCGAGCACCCGTCGCTTTTGTCATCAGTACGCCTCACGTCCTCCCCACCGGGAGCACAGGGAGCTCACAGTGCTTCCCAAACACACAATCATGTTACCCCACTATTGTTTCCCTCTCTCCTCTATTGTGTTTTTTTTTAAAGAGTAGTAGACTCCAGACCTCATTGCAATAAACCTCTCAACATGTGTGGAGCGCCACGGCCCCTTTCTGGGCTGGCTGTTGCCTATAATTACGATGCCATTGAGACCCCTCTTCTGTAATTATGCACAAACCTTCTTGTACAAGACTCTGAAAGGCAATCTTTGCTTTGCATATGAATCACCACGACACACGCTGTTTAAGTCTTCTTTTTTTTTTTGGTCTAAATTTTACATGGATGCAAAAATTCATTACAGTATATTGCATTTTGCTTTTGCAGATGCAACTGTTCTTCAGCTCAAGTGTAACAATTCACTGATATGACTTGGAAATCGGTTTTAAAGTAAACCATATGACTAGATCAACCCTGGTTGAACCTAAATGCACAATGAACCGTCCGTAGTTTGATTTGAATGTTATGAATCAGTTAATTGAAGCTGTTATGCTGCTACTTCCACGTCTTCAAACGCTCGTAAATGATCAAAGGTCAGCGCGAGATCCTCGCGGGTTCACAACAGGAATGTCTGTTTAAGCAGTCTTGTTAAATGTCCATTTTTACTCCCGCGCTGCTGCACGTTTATGACGCTTCTGGCTGAAGCGCCACTTCCTCGTCTCCGCTGCCCAACAGGCTTCAGTCATTACAAAATAAAGAAGAAAAGTGAGGAGTTCAAACATCTAAAACACGCAGATAAATTTCAGGACACAGACATTTATGCTATGCTAACAAGCTAAAAACAGCTAGCGTCTTCTTCTGGGCTTCTTCTATGCTGCACTTTCTGCTACTGTATGAGGTGCTGCCCCCAGTGGTGAACAAAAGGTGAGCAGAGGCAGCGACAGTGTGCTGCAGCACAGTATTAAAAATCTGAAGAAGATCCCTGGTCTTTTATGAAATATGTATTTGAACGTAAGCAATGCCACTTTGTTCTAATTTATCAAGGAAAATAAATGTCCACATTAAACAAAGAATCGTATCGGATTGCCTCATATCTCACTAAATCAGATCTCACCGAAATGAAAATGTCAGTGTCCGCTGGCCACCGCCGGTCTAACGGCGGAGGCCGGCGGCGGCCAGCGGACACTGACATTTGCAAATACGTTCGTCCACGTTGGCCCAAACGTCATAGTGTGACTGCACCTTTAAGACTAAGTATCAAGCTTTCAATAACTTGCTGAACTCGGCCATCAGAAGTCTATCTGTGTGCAGTGAAAGTGTTCAACTTGTAGAGACATTCACGAATCTCAGCATTGACATTCATGTCTCTGGGTCCTTGGCCTCTGAGATCAGGAAACACCTGAAAAGAACTAATGGATTTATTAGGTCACTGGACAGAGGGGTTTGGTGATGCTGATATCTTAGCAGGGGAGCAAACATCCAAGTCTTTAGAGTCCTGGTGCTTCCTGTTTCACTGTATGGTTGTGAGGTGATGACGAGATGTCTTTGGTTCTAGGTCTCTTTAGGGGATCCTTGGATACTGCTTGAATGACTTTGTGTCAAACGAGCGGGTACTTCGGGAGACTCGGATGAGGAGGATCACTTGCACTGTGAAGGCGTGTCAGCGATGGCATTTTGCCCATGTGGTTCGTTTTTCTGGGCATGATTCAGCACGCAGGTGCCTCTGTGTTGAGGACCCCTGCGTCTGGAGAAGACCAAGGGGACACCCATACCTGGCTGCTGCACATAGATGTTTACTTTGGAGAGGTGGGGATGGATCGATTGTCTGCCTGGCTGGTTGCCATCCAGGACATGGGGCATTTCTGTGTTGCGGTGGATGCGGCAATGTGCAGTGCAAGTGCATGCTCCCAGACTTGACAGAGAAGTGAATTTTTCTGGCAAGGCAACCAACACGCCCATGGATACACAGAAGAGCGCAAATATACACGGTACTTACACAACGCGGGCGCTGGGTGTAAAAATGACAACTGCGTTGGTTTTACACAGTCATTGACACTTGCACTGTGCGCTACTTTGTGCTGGATGTAAAATAGGACACGAAAAGGCAGAGAACTAATAGCAGTATTGATTATTGGATCATTACTTAGGGCTTTTCTCCTGAATTCCAGTGACTACTGGCTGTCTTCACCTCAAAGTCCTCAATGTCCTGAGTCACCTCTAAGAGGCCCCTCACTAAATGCCTCACACACATACACAAAGACACAAAGTATCAGGCTTGTTACGACATTGTGCATGGACATAGAATGGGACAAACAAAGATGAGTGGCAGTGGTTGGTTGGACATTGTGTGTGTGCGTGTGTGTGTGTGTGTGTGCGCGTGTGTGTGCGCGTGTGTGTGCGCGTGTGTGTGGATGAGGGTGCTCCTTGCTCACACCTCCCTTTGTCTTGGACTAATTCCACAATCATGTCTCCATGAAAAGGCTCCCACTCACCCGTGTTTACAAAGGGCCCCTCAAGCGTAACCTTTCATTATCTACAGTCCCTCCCCTTACAACAGACAGGGCCCCTCAGGGCATCAAGCATCAGCAACAGAAAAAAAAAAATATATATATATATATATTCACACAAACCACATTTGCATTTCATTTGATTATCCTTCATGCTTGATTCATGGTGTATGAGCCTCTGTGAGGGAATCAGTTACTATGTACAAGGCATCAGTCTGACACACTAATTCGCATCACTTTAGTTTGATGAAACCTCAGATTTCTCCATTCTCAGCCACCATGCTGTGATTTTCGTCAGCAAGTATTTTTTTTGGGATTCACTACTATGAATACATCATGTCATACATCTATACCTAGATATTCGCTGCACCACTTTAGGCTTACTGCTCTGTTTTGATTGTCAGTGTATCTTGTCCCCCCTCCCCCCCCCCCACT
>OMMV01191702.1:0-10307 GCA_900302635.1 Chatrabus melanurus
GGAACTGTTGGGGACTTGGTGTCATTGTTCACGTTTCTGGTGTCTTTTTTCTGTCGTCTGGGTTTCTATACTTACCAATGTTTTCTCTGTGTTATTCTAGTGTTGTGTTTACAACCCCAAATCAGAAAAACTTTGGACGGTATGGAAAACTGGAAAAAATGCATTGATTCCTACATTTACTTTGACTTTTTTCATTAGAGACAGTATGAACCCAAGATATTTCATGTTTTATGTGGAAATGCAGGAACATCCATTCCTGCATTTAAGGCCTGCAACAAATTCCAAAAAAAGTTGGAACACTAAAGCATTTACCACTTTGTATTGTTGCCATTCCTTTTCACAACACTTAAAAAAATATTTTGGCATTCAGCCAAGCGATGAAGTGTTTCAGGCGTTATTTTTTCCCATTTTTCTTTCAAACACGTCTTAAGGTGCACAACGGTACAGGCTTGTCATTGTTGAATTTTTTTTGTTTCAAAACTCTCCAGACATTCTCCATTAGGGACACGTCAGGACTGCAGGTAGGTCAGGTCCAGTACCCATACCCGCTTCTTCTGAAGATATGCCTTTGTGATGTGTGTAGAATGTGGTTTTGCATTGTCTTGTTGAAAAATGCATGGACATCCCTGGAAAAGATGTTGTCTTGAAGGCAGCATGTGTTGCTCAAAAATTTCATTTCAGCATTAATGCTGCCATCACGGAAGTGTAAACTACCTTTGCCAAGTGAGTTGATACAACCCCATACCATGACAGATCCTATCAGTCTGGATTGTCCAGTCCACACTGCCTCCATTTCTTCCAAAACAAGATCTTGAATACTGATTCATCTGTCTTCAATACACATTTCCACTGTGTGATGGTCCAACCCAGATGCCTCCAAACCCAGAGAAGTCAACGTCACATCTGGACAAGGTTAACATAAGGCTTTTTTTTTTGCACAGTAAAGTTTTATGTGGTATTTGTGAATATAACTCTGTATTGTAGTGCATGACAAAGGTTTCCCAAAGTAATCTGTTGCCCATATGGTTATATCAGCTATTGACAAATGATGATTCTTGATGCAGTGCCATCTCAGGGATCGTGATCATGGGTGTTCAGCTTAGGCTTGCACGCTTGCCCTTTATGCAATGAAATTCCCACTAGATTCCTTGAATCCTTTAATGATATTACACACTGTAGAGGGAGAAATATGGAAATCCTTCCAATCTTTCTTTGAGGAACATTGTTTTAAAATATTTCAATCATTTTCTCACACATATGATGACAAACTGCAGATCCTCTGCCCATCTTTGCTCTTCAAAGACTCAGCCTTTCCTGGATATTGCTTTTGTACCAAATCATGATTGCAATAACCTGTTGACATCACCTCTTATGACATCCGTGTTAATTTCCTCGGCTTTCCAACCATTCACAATTTATCATTCCCTCGCCAGATTGGCTCGCATTTTTCCCATGTGTTTGCCTTAGTGTTGCTGACTCATGCTGCCCTTTTGTGTTTCCTGAGAATAGTCTTCTGCTTCCTGGTTTGTTCACCTGGTATGTTTGGTTATTGTGTATCGACCCTCTGCTTGTCTCTTTGGATAACTCTTCTACTGTTCCACTTATGGTTGCATGACAGACTGTTTTCCCATGTACCGGACTTTCACCTGATTGACCAGTCGATCACCTCACCTGTTGCTACCTGGACAATATTGCGGTACAGATTTTTTCCTGTTGTGTTTTTCTCATGAAGCCAGCTAAACCCATTTTCAATAAACCATTTTTTTAAAACCACACTCAGTTGTTCTCTGCTTTGGGGTCGTCTGTCAAGCTATTACACTTGGTGGATTTGCAGGTTCCTTGATCCAGCTATTATGCATAGTTCTGGTTCATCAAATAACTGTTTGCAAAACAGGGAGACATTTCTCAAAATGAGTAGCCCTTGAAGGAGGCTAAAGTTGAATCCTCAGAGTATCCTATTCTGGATTGGGACTAGCACCATGCAAAACAGTTGTAATGATTAAGTGTTACATAATGAAAGGAAAACTCCAACATACTGTGTTGTGGAAATTTTAAGGCAGAAAAAAATTAATTTATTAAAAACAAACAAACATTAATAATTATACCTGCTTACAAACACGATCCATAGAGTTTTCAGTTCCGTCTCTTTGGGACAGCTTCAGAAACTATATTCTTACAAAATAAATCTGCCTTGAATGCATTCCTGCTGAGAAAATTCTTTCACTCTCTTCCAGTATCGATTAAAATTTCTGCATAGAACATGAGATCCTTTAAGCCATGAAATAAGTAAAGCCTTCAGTGTATTTGGAGGGAAGGCAGTGCATCAAGTTGCCACAGTTCTCAAGCTGTTTATTATTTTGTTTCCTCTTTTTCACTATATTCCCTTTGGCTAGAAGTCGTCTGGAGAATTTTGCAAAGATCTGTTCTCCTGAGCCATGACGGTAAATGGTAAATGAACAGGTAGGTAACTCATTATCTTGGGCGAAGGGCAGTAAAATTTTACTGCCAGTGTTGAATGGCCAGAAACAAATTATAATTTCCATTGTCAAATCGAGGCTACCACACACATCCCAGAAAACATGTCATTGTAAAATGCAAGACAATAGTTTGTCAAGTTTGGGTGTCCAAATGTTTTTGTAAACGTGGAATCCCCAAATAAAGGAATGAAACTCAAATGTACTGCTTGCTATTTCTTTCTTGATTCATGAAGCAAGGCTTCATGCATGCAATGAAACCTGGGAGATTTACAACATTGACTCAGTTGAGCTTGTTTTGATCCAGAAATGGTCCCGTGCTCTTAAAAGAGTGATTTCCAAGTACCCTATGTTCAATAAAAACTATTTATTTAGCACACAGTGCACTTAAAAGGTTGAATATGGTATATTGCTTCTCAAGTCCATGCATTTCCACAGAAATTTTTTAAAAAAATCCTTTGCTCTGCCATCACACCAAAATTTAATATGTACTTCTTTGGCCCGTTCCCCAAACCTGGTCATGATCAATGTTCCTAGATCTACTTTGGCACAAAAATGTAAATAATGCCTCCTTGGTACATGCTCCATCAAATTTTAAATCGGTTTATGACTTTTGGTGTACTCCTGGTGACAGTCTTTCAAGCAGACATTAATGAAAACATAACTTCCACAGTGGAGGTAAAACACCAACGGCAGTGTAACAACACAAGTCTTTCATGTGACCAAACAACAATGTATACCACAATAGCCTACACAAATGACAGTGGGAATCCTGTGATAGGCCTTTCTTGTGAAACTCTCTTGATTGGTGAGTGTAACGACAGAGGCCCTGCAGAATCCTTATCCTTCAATGGTCCCATAAGTTTCCGAGGAAATGTCCTTCAGGAGTCTCCAAGCAATAACGAATGAGTGAGCCCCCTCTGCTGATGGATGTTAGTAATGACAACGCCAAAAAAAAAAAAAATCGTACCAACTGGAAATTTATCTGAGTCAGCGATTGATTAAAAATGAGGACCATTTGCCCATCCGTGAACTAGTGGAAAGAGGGAGTTGCACACTAGGGGTTCATGAGTTTAGTCCCAGATTGAGAGTGAGTGTCAAAGTGTCCTTGAGCAAGACATTGAATGCCAACAAATTGTTCAGCCTTGCACAGACAATCTGTCTCCACATATTAATCTCACACAAGCTCTCGAAACAGATGCAGAGAAACGAGAACTCATTTGATATTTTTCTTTCCTTATTCATATTGCTGCTTACATTTCATCCCCATATGTTCATTTAACATCTGCCTGTGTATTTACTGCAAATATTTTGATGTCTGTGCAGGTCGCACCATCTCCCTGACATTCTTTATGAACACACGACCTAGCAGCCCAATTCTTTATGTCAGAGCAAGCGGCAAGAACAAAAAAAAGTATCCATTAATAAATAAAAACTTGAAATGCAATTTCAGCATGCCGGAGACAAAATACCCTCCTGGTCCGACGTTGGGAGGGGTCAAGGCGGTGCCACACAAGGCAAGGAGGTTGATGAAGGGCCCGCAGCTCTTTGACAACTTATTTTCAGTGGGTTTATCCGTCAACCATGTTGATTCCATTAGCCGGGACCTGACAGCGAGTGGCTGTGCTGCAAGCTCTATCAGTCGCATATCAGAAGCTAGTGAGAAAAAGAGAGATGGAGAAATGAGGAGAAAGAGACAGCAAGAGATAAGCAAAGCCTGGCTCTTTACAGTGCAAATCTCTTTTTTTTTTCCTTCTTCTTTTTTAAAGAAATCCCCCATGCTGAAAAATACACAGTACACTTCACAGTTGCATGGCTGTGCAATGCAAGTATGAATGTCTCATTTTTGCTGCCTATTGCAGTCATGGGCCAAAGCAAAGGTTTGCATAAACAAGATTATAAGCCTAATATTCTTTGTCAGTCATGCATAGTGAAAAGGAAGATGACATGGATGATCATATTGACCATTATAGAAGCATTAGAAACCCACAGTCTTATTCAAGCTCTGCTTCAAATGGTCCAAAACCCCTAATGCCTTCTTCGTGCGTGTGACAAAGTGTAAAGTGACTGCAGCTGCCGCCCTGTTATACTCATTCCCCACCCACGGCCACATAAATCTCCTCTTCATTTACAGCTCGCGCCATTGAAAGTCAATTCTGGTTCTAAAAAGACACTTCACATCCGGCAACTTATCGGTTTAGGCAATACCCATCCCCATTTAGGCTGCGCTGAATTAGATCTGTGGAAAGGGAATGGGGTCAGACTGCCATATTTCACCTTTAAACCAAAGCTCATATTTTTGTCTGCTCTGCCTCACTGTCTTCATGGAGGCATTTGGTGCGCAAATATACTTCAAGTCCCAAAATACCACCTCCTTTCCCTGCCTTCTGCACACCAAACATGGCCTCTTATGGCATTTTCCCATCAAAATGCAACAGGGATGGCTCCATCAAGGTTCCAGTGCAGCAACAATGGAATTCACATTAAACAGGATAATACGCAGTATCCGTCACAGACAGGGGGACGGCTTTAAGTAGGAATAAGGGGCAAAAAGAAGAATTCAACATACTCATTTGGGAGGTAATGAAATTGAACATGATTAAAAGTTCTTTATTCAACTCGGCTCACACCCAAACAATTTGAGCTGCCAAGATCTGGCTCAAAGTCAGAGTTTGACAGAACAATTTGTATGATGCCTGTGAACTCATTAGCTTGAAAAACCTAATTAAAGCTTTCTGAATGGCTCCTTGACCTGTGAAATCTGCAGGCTGGGCAACTGCGAGAAAAGACAGAACAAAGTAGAAAATCTTGATTAAAACTCAATAGGAACTCACTACTGGAATTGATTTGTTTAAGCTCATTCCAAGTCATGTGGGTTAGAGATTGAAGACCTAATTTTAGTTTGTGCAGAAGCTAATGAGTGAAGATGGACAAAAAAACATGTGCTGCAGTTAAAATTAGGGTAAAAGAGGAAAGTACACCGCAACTCGTCTTGGAGTATTGGGTGACATGCAACAGTGTCAAGTAATAAGAGAAGGAAATTCCTTTATAGACTCCGAAACCCATTGTTGCTGGTGCTTATCCCTGAATTCTGTAGTGTGAAAAGGATCAGAGACTATGACTCCCCCTGGATGGGATGCCAGTCTGACACAGGTTACTTCCCCAGCCAAGAATGGAACCATTTACAGCTGAATGGACTGGGACAATGCAAATGGAGTGTCTTGTCCAAGAACAAAGACGTGGCATAATTGTGAATCAAACTCCTTATCCCACAGAGCTACCTGCTCAACAGTTACATAATGCTGTTGCTTGTCTTACGGCCGTCCCCGGTTGTTCAGGGTCTCCACAGCAGATTCAGCACAGATCCACATTGGGATTTGGCACAAGTTTTATGCCAGATGCCCTTCCTGACAAAACTCCAATCATACTTTGAGAAACACACACAGCCCCGGCTCTTCCCAAGTGGTCTCCCAGCCTAGTACTAATCAGGATCTACTTTGTTTCACTTCTGCGATCTGTTGGGATCAGGGGAGGACCAGCCATGTAGCCTCCAAAAATCTAATAAAAAAGTTATGTTAATAAGTGCTAGCTAATTATTGTTAATCGCAGCCTAACACAACCATTCACAATTTGTAATTTCACTAGGTTCATTTCCATTACCCTCCAAATTGCCCAAATGGAAGTAGTGAATTGAAAATAAGCTTAATGGAAACATCGAAAAAACTCAGATATCGCAAAAAAAAAAAATTATGATCACTTGAGGTGGTTTTTCAGACGATTCAAAAAAGCCTTATTTCAAAAAAGTGGAATGAAAAGACTTTTTTCGCTATTATCGGTCACATGACATATAGAAGGCGTCACATGACATTCTAAAATATATGACACGCTACACGTGGACGAAGTAAGAGACTGACAGTTTGTTAAATGTTGTAAGAGATGACGTTATGGCAATGTTGGATTAAAAAAACAATGAAATGCCAATATTTAGTGGGACTTACCGATCCGTCAGCATGACTATTGGAATTACAGTTCTCATGAGAGCCTCGCTAGAATGATAGTTTTCGCAAGAGGACAAAACACAGATCTGCATTGGGATTTGGCACAGGTTTTATGCCAGATGCCCTTCCTGACGCAACTCTAATCATACTTTGAGAAACACACACAGTCCCTGCTCTTCCCAAGTCGTCTCCCAGCCATCAGGACCTACTCTGTTTCACTTCTGAGATCTGAGATAGTGTTATCCGTAGCCTAACATAATCATTCACAATTTGGAATTAGCTATTTCACTAGGTGCGTTTCCATTACCCTCCAAATTGTGCAAATAGAAGTAGCGAATTGAAAATATGCTAAATGGAAACGTGCATTTTGAAAAAAACTCAAAAAAGTTATTACTCTCGCATGAGCTTGTTTTTCAGGCGATTAAAAAAAAAAGCCTTATTTCGAAATAGTGGAATGGAAACAATTTTTTTCACTATTACAGGTCACAAGACATACAGAAAGCGTTACATGACATTCTAAAATACACAACATGATGGAGAGAGAGATGGAGATGGAAATGGAGAGCTTGTCAAACGTCATAAGAGATGACGTTACGGCAATATTGGATTAAAAAAAAAACGATGAAAAGCCAATATTTAGCGGGACTTACCGATCCGTCGCCATGACTGTTGGAATTACAGTTCTCGCCAGAGCCTCGCTAGAATGACAGTTCTTGCGAGAGGACAAAACCCAGCAGCGGCATTCAACAACTCAATGGAAACGCTGTCATTTCGCAGCTATTTTTCAACATTCTGAAAATATCACTAAACATTTCTGCAAATCTGTAATGGAAACCCGGCTACCTTCATTACAAGATCAGCTGTTCTTGGTTATAGTTTCTTTTGTTTAATATAGTAGTCTCGCCAAAGTAGCCATCGCTGCCTCTGTAACGTTGGCTTGTTAGTTTGCTAATGCCAACTTCCTAGCGAGTTAGCTGGCTGAAGACATTCACTTTTCCGAAAATCCATCCTTGAAAACAATCTGAATAAAAGCTAAAAGCAAAGTTGCTAACTCTTTAGCATTTTTTGTAACAATATTTTGCTTTGGCTGTTTTTTTTAGAGTAACCCTCCCAACCCTGAATAACAGTTTATAGTGATTGTGAAAATGCACCGTTGTTGTCGTCCACTGTGGGCATCACTTGATTGAACAGATTGCAAAAGGTTGAGTCATTCTCTGAGCTGATGTGTCTTGAGAATTTCACTTTATAGAGTTCACTTTGAGGTAAATTCTTCCTGAGTGAGAGATAGATGATGTTTTATTCAGAGACCCCCTGCTTTGTCATTTCAGAAACAGTAGGGAGCGCTGGTATATGAAACCGCGTAAAAGCAGTGATTGACCTTCCCAGGATGCCCATATTGTCAATTTCTACATGACAATTTAGCTTGAGAGACTAGATCAGGAAAAGTAACGAAGGAAATGTTGACCTTGGCTCAAGAGGTTGGAAGAAAGGAAGCTAAAAGTTGAAAAAGAAAGTAAAGATTTTTTTTTCTTTCCTGAAGGGTGAATCCCACAGGTGTTCCTCCTGTCTGACCTCAGCAAAATGAAAGAAAATGGGCTAATTTCATCTGTCTGCAGGAAGTGTAAGTGGGCGAAAGAGAGCAGAAAGGGAAGAGAAGGTTGGCGCCAAGCGGATGGGGGAAAAAACAGGTTAGTGCCCCCTGTGGGATTAGAGGCAGTGTTCCCCTGATGGAGGGTTTTGGAAGACTGACGCCTTCACACAGGTGAGCGTCTGGGGAGAAAGCAAGATGGCTTATGATCTGAGATATATTGTGACACATTAAAAAATGTTATTGCTGAGGTTGTGGCATCATGCCAGTTTATTTGAGGTATTGCACGTTTGAGAGCTTCAGTTGTTAATGATTCTTTTAAAACCCTGCCAAGAAGAGTTTTTGCAAAAACAGCTGTATAAGTTTACATACACCTTGGATAGAAACTTTCCAATTAACTTTTCCCCAACTGCACAAATTCCATTGTATCACACAATATCTGTGTTAAGTCCATCAGAATGTTCAATCAGTTAGAACTAAAATGTTAAATCTATGTCAAGTAGACAGTTCTAAAAAATTTAGGGAGCATCCTGGAATTAGACAAGTGAGGGAAGCCACCAAGACACCCAGACAACTCTGAAGGACTTATAGCCTTCTGTGGTTGGACAAACTGTGCATCGTGCAACTTTTGTCTGTTGCATCTCCGGTTACACATCTTTATGATGAAGCGGTATAGAGGAGGATTTTCTTAAAAAGGACATGCGAAATTTCAGTTGCAGTTTGCCACAAGGCACATGGGAAACCCGAGCCTAGATTTGATCTGTGTTACAATCATTGTCGACTCCACTCCAACATGAAGCTGTGAATTGGGATGCAACAGGCAAATGTTGCACCATTCACAGTTTCTCCACTCACAACCACAGAAATCTATAATTCTTTCAGAGCTGTCATGGGTGTCTCGGTGGCTTCCCTCACTAGTCCACTTCCAGCATGGTCACTCGGTTTTTGAGAACTGCCTACTTGACATAGATTTACCATACAGTACCATACTGTTTGTATTTCTTAATGACGGATGTAAATGAAGTCCAAGACATATTCAGTGACTTGGAAATGTTCAAGTATCCATCCCCTGGCTTGTCTCGAGAAAACGTGCTGTAAAAGTGATGATTTAGAATAAATTGCCCCCGTCACAGCGTTTAGTTTTTTTTTTTGGAATGTGTTGCAGGCCTTAAATGCAGGAATGGATGTATATTAATACTAATTAATTAATAATTAATACATACTGTCTGCAATGAAATAGAAGTTAAAGTAAATGTAAGAATCACTGTTTTTATTTTATGTGCATTTTCCAAATCATCCCAACTTTATCTGATTTGGGGTTGTATGTCGGCAATAAATAATTGCTAAAATGACAAATATGTTAAAAAGCCTCAGTGCTTTTAATACCTTTCAATTTGTGCACTTTGTGTTGAATCACACCGGTGGGGTCGGTGAATCTCATGAATGTTGCACAGCCCTGCTTCCTTTCACCAGCCGCCACTGGTTGTGGACTGTGAAGGATGCAAAACAACAAAAGTTCCGCAAGCATCTGGGGACGGCACTGAATGCATTACCCTACTGCCTGCCCGGCCGTCTGTATTTGATTTTCACATCTTTTTCATCTTGTCCTGCTTTTATTCTGCCCGTCTCTTCTCTATCTCTCTCTCTCAGGCAAACACACACACTCCGTTAAGTTTGACATGATCTTTCATTCAGGCTGGCGGCTGAGCTTAATGTGGTCATGGGCTCCTGAGTTCCCTTCAGATAAGTTTTTTTTTTTTTTCTATTATGGTTGTTTTCTCCATCCATTGCAAGGCTATACCCTCACACTGATGTGGTCATGTGTGAATACAAAGATGCCAAGTATCAGCATCAGTTGTGTGCCTTTGTATGTGTGAGAGTGAGAGTAAGAATATGTAAAAAACAACACCATCTGATCTTTTTTTTGTTGCACTATACGTCTGTTACTTTGATTCGGCTTCTCCACCACTATGCATGAGGTTTGGAGAAGGAAGATGAATTCTCTTCCACAGAACTGTGGCACATCTAATCGACTTCCAAATCACAGTCATTGATCATGTTCCTTCAGTGTCTCCTTTCTCCAATTGTGTATTCTGATCCTTTTCCCTTCGCTTTGCTCATTAGCGTCTCTGCACTCCAGCAACTGTTGCAAAGCTGTTTTACCACAGTTACATTTTTAAATGCAGTATCTACAAAAGCATTTTTACTTCTCATAATAATTTATAATTCCACTCTAATGGGTGGGGA
>OMMV01191704.1:0-10009 GCA_900302635.1 Chatrabus melanurus
ATTAATTTATGTAATTAAAAGGCACAGCCACGATTGATTTGACCCATCCAGAACTGAAATTCTGACGCTGTGTCTGCTCCTGATGTCTCAATAGTCACGTATAAATGGTGTCCGAGTGTTGCATGACATTCACGCAAGTGTCCGGCGACATTCCCACATGTCATGCATCCATTCGTTCAGTCATTCCTGCGTTCATTCATGCGTTTCTTCATGCATTCATTCATGGTGCGCGAATGGCGCTCGAGACTCCCACGAATGCCGCCCAGCATTCGCTCGACATCCAGGTGCATTTTTGGCCCGAATATCGCCGAGAGGTCCCACACATGAAGAGCGAATGCCGCATGCGTGTCAAGCGTCATGCGTACGCCATCCGCTATTGTGTCGCACCTCCCACTTCAGTGTGAGTGCAAGTGCGACCTGGCCACTATTCACCTCTTTCCTCGCAATTTCGTGTCTCCATTTGGTAATTCCCACGATGATCCTGGAAGGCATTTGACTCAAGAGTCTCCCTCTGTCTCACACACACACACACACACACACACACACACACACACACACACACACACACGTGTGTCATTGTAAATTGCTTTGAGCATCTGATGGATGAAAAAGCATTTTGTTTCACCTTTGAATGAGACTAAACCCCAGACTCTAAATATAGTCTTACACCATTTAGCATCTTACATTATTTTGGGATTAGAAGTCTTCACAGGTCCCCTCAGAGCCAGATTGTAGCCAAATATCAGTCAGTTGAATCGGGACTGGGTTTGATGTTGTTGTGTTGCAGATCAGAGTGCACACGCTGTCTGTGGTGATCACGCGTCTGCCACAGGAGAGAGCGCACAAATAGCAGAAAGTGCAGGGTCCTTTCATGAACTAAAAGAAGGAAAAGATTGAATCATTACAACGAGGAGGAACAGTGTGGATTTGGTGACAGCAGTTAACATGAAATGAGCCACATTGATTACGCACTACACGCCACACAGCTCTTCCTCTCTCTCTCAGACATTTCATTTTTCAAAAGCAATTTTTCTGTTCAACCTGTGATGGACTGGCAGCCTGTCCAGGGTGGACCCTGCCTATCACCCAATGACCGCTGGGATAGACTTGGGCCTAGACTTGGGCCCCATAGACTTGGGGGGGGGGTCCTATCTTTTTGTTTTTTCCCCTCTTTTTTAATACTTCTGGATGGTAATTGTGTTCTGATGAATGCATAGATACTTGTGGTTATATATATTTATTTGTATTTATTTATTGTTAATCATTCAGAGAATATTTAAATTCTCTGTGTGTGAAGATCTGCAGGTTTGCAGTATCTATATACATATATAACAGTATTCACCTGAAACTGTGTCCCTGTAAGGGTAAATGTATGGATAAATTAACTTCTTCATATTGGATCATTTGCATTTTCTCTGCAATATTTCCTAAAGTTGATGAGTTCATTAAGAGTCAGTGTAATTTCAGGCAGTCTGTTGCTGCTATTGTAATATCTACTGCTCATTAACGAACAGTGCATTACGCAGTATCATGTGTGTGTGTGCGTGTGTGTGTGTGTGTGTGTGTCCATGTGTGTATACCATTGACCTAAGGTGATGACTGGATGTTTTTCTTCCTTGGGTACCGCTGGAATGACTTTATGTCAAATGAGCAGTTACTTAGGGAAACTAAGATGAGGAATATCACTTGCATTGTAAGGGAGCGTCAGCTTCGTCATTTTGGCCATGTAGCGCATTTCTCTAAGTGGTGCAAATTATTGGTTGAGCTAATATGATTAATAAATGGAACAGTTTTGTCTGTGTTGAATGCGTGGCATCCAAAGTCAAGGTCAAACAAGGTCAACGTCCATTGGATACTATGACATATGACATATGTTACCCCGTAACATGATAACTAAGCATAACAGATGGTGCAAACTATTCCTTTATAAAATCATATTAGCTCAACCAGTAATTTGCATCACGTTTTGCCAAAATTGGAGCAACTTTAACTTTTGACCCCTGTAAGCACTGAAATTGACCTCTGTCACCATTTTTGCTGTTTTTGCCTCATAACTCCATAACATTCAGTTATAGATAGTGCAAACTATACCTTTTTGGAATCCTTATGATCTGATAAATGATATAGTATATGTTTGAATATGATTGGAGGCTTTCTAAATTTTGACCCCTGTATAATTCTTTATTGACCTCTCATGTTCATCACAAGTCAAATCCAACTTGCCTCCACATCTGAAAATAAACTTGATGGTATGTACTAACTGTGGTAGACATTTCAAGCTTTTATCACAAAATGAACAATTGTTTGGCTGTGCTGCCTGAAGGGAAAACAATACACCTCTTTGAACAGCATTTGGGAGGCTGTGCTTGCTGCTGCATGAAACGTTGATCATCAACAGATCAAGAAACTGACAGACTCCATGGATGGAAGGATCATGGCAGTTTTTGAAAAGAAGGGTGGCTATATTAGACACTGGTCAAAAGTGTTTGTTTATTTTGAATTGTTTATTTGTTATACTTACTCTAACAAATGAAAATAAATAAGTGAGATGGGAAGATTTTTGTGTTTCATTTAGTTGCCTAATAATTCTGCACACTAATAGTTGCCTAATAATTGTGCACACATATATATTCCCCTGCGAAAGACAAAACTCACTTTTACTTTGTTAAACATTCAGGTTGGAGGTTTATTAATATTTTGGATTTACTGAGAGCACTGTATTTGTTAAACAATAAAATGACTCCTCAGGAATACAACTTGCCTAATAATTGCGCATGCAGTGTAGTTCATTCATAAAAATAACACTCTTCAGAGTTCAGTTCATCCTTTAGATTCTTCCAGTAGTTTTTTCTATTCGTTTTGGCCTTTTATCCGCATGAAAATTCCATTTTAGGTCACTGAGAGCGGAGATTTTGCAAAACTCTGGCCAAGGAGAAGATTTGGAAAATTCCAGTTTCAGTGTTTGCGTGCAGACAAGGAACGGAGTTCTTGTCTTTTTTTCCAGACTTCTGATTGGCCAACATAGCTATACAGTAATGCTGCATTCATTCATTCTGCATGACTGTAGAAAAACCGTCATGGCAGTGATCAAAGCAGAATTGCTGTCATCTGCAGCAGCAGACTGTAGTTGATGGCGTGAGGCATGGCCATTTTTCATTGTTAACAACACAGACAATAATATTCATTGAAAGATATAACAGAGTTTTAGCGCTTGGCACAGCATTATATTTAAATAGTAAGCCAAGGATCTGATGGTTGGTGAAAAAGTTAACTTTTTGTGAGGTTATGTGAATGCAGCATCGCCACCTGTTGCTTTGGCATGCTCTTGACAGCGCTTTACAATGTGTTTTGCATTTTCATGTGGACGGAGCTATTTTTTAAAACCGAAGGCGGAAAATCCCCGTTTTTCAAAAATACCCATGCACGTATGGACTAGGCATGAACCTTCATGCAAATGCAATCAGGAAAATTGCTGCAGGAATCACATAACTTAAGCTTGTGGGTAAAGTGCTCCCTAATTCATTTCTTAGCTGTGAGTGCAAAGAGAACTATTACAGACCTGGGTTGATGCTGTTATTTGATGAGCAGGCCTTCTCTGGCAGCTTTTGTTCGTACCGCTGTCCTGGTGCGTCTGCGTGACTCACTGCCCTATTGTGGTCCAAAGTAAAATGACTGCAGCGCCACTTTTCCAGCTTCCCATAACCACCTGTGGATTGATTGAAACAAGAGTGAGCTCTTGTCAGGGCCTCAGCCACCGTGTAATTGAATTCTACCTTGTTTCAGAGTGCAACAAAGCATAGCACTGGGTAGAGGGTAAATATACTCAGCACTTAGAGACAAACACAGGCCGCAACTGCTCAACAACAAACAGAGGCACAGGGTATTACCCGGTATCATTCTCAGACACAACCATCAAAGTAAATATTGTGGGTGCTCTCCATGTGGTTACACTGGGGCAGGGTGGAAGTGTTCTGATGTGTTCTTCTGAAGCTTTGAGGGTTGTTTACTGCAGGATGCCTGCAACTGGTCAAATGCATTTGCAACAACGTAATCATTGAGAGTGGTGTATCGTATTTTACTGCTTATTATAATATTATTATATTGTGAAATTTATTGATTTTTTAGTATTTAAAAACAATTAAAATGAATAAATGCATGAAAAATAATATTTTAAGTGCAAACACTGAAGTTTGCTGTAAACTGGGCTGGTCTGTGTTTTCTTGTTGCAAGAAACACAACTTGTATTTTCATTGGACTGAGTTTGGTGAACCCAGACCCAGGGCGGTTCCATGGTGTCGTGGATGGGGTGAAGCGCAGCATCAGTGCATGCTCCCAGACTTGACTTGAGTTTGGTGAAAGTCAGTCAGTGTTAATCTCCTGTTGGATTTTTATTTCGATCAACACTTTAGCTTGTATCTGAAGTAATTAAGTTGTACAAAAACTAATCATTGTTCTTTCTTTGTACATTATGCTCAACAGCAGAAGGTACATAATTGTGCTGACGGTTAAAAGTGTGAATACATTTTAAAAGATATTCAACAAAAGAACAAGTGAACCACGTGCTGTGTTGTTCCTGAAGGCGCAATCTCACCTAGATGTTTGGGCCAACGTAGATGAACGTATTTGCAAACGACTGTTATCACTGGCCTCCACTGGCCTCCGCTGATGAACGTCGACCGCGTCCAAACATTTTCAACATGTTTAAAATTTCTCGGCGTTTGCCGACATACCTCTGGCTATGTTGGAGACCGTTAGAGAGAAAGTTAATCTCCGCTACGACCAAGTTCCCTACGCTAGCCACCACTAGCCTAAGTTACTGATGCGATTGTATACGTTGGCAAACGTTTGGGTGCTGCTTCGCCCTGCCTGCTCAGAATCACTGGACAGTGGTGTATCGAACCCCTCTCCCGCACACTGCCACGTTGGCAAAAGTCCAGCTTGTTCTAACATCCGCCTCCGCTGGCCTCTGCTAGCACCACAGTGTGGAACGCCGAGCTGTGTTAGAGGTTTGCTACCAAACTCTGGTAACATGATTTTTGCTAACATTTGGACAATTTTATTGACTTTGCCCAGAGTTCAAATGCTGGGGTAAATGTTATTGTGAGATTGCGCCTTAAGAGGCAGCAGGTCACCTCGTGATGACCTACTTGTTGCACTGTAAACAATATTAACAGGCCTATCTTGATCATCTGTGGCGCATAGTCTAATGTGCATAGCGCAAATATATTTGGGGTGTGTCCATGTCCACATTGCTATTTACACTGCCCAAGATCTGCAACCTAGGCCACAGGGTGAAAAGTGGGTAGGGCATAGTCACCTAATTAGTCATGGGCATGTTGTGGGTGGGCATAACATAAAATCAACTAATCACAGTGTCATCTGTCATTCCCTGTTTGCAAGTCCTGGTACACTGCTATGCAGAGGGCACCCTCAGAAGTGAGAGGTTTTCAGGCCAGGAAGTGAATTTACACACATAAAGCACACGAGTGGACGCAGCAGACAAATGAGACATGGACAATACAAAAACATCTCTCAATGTGCCACAAAACACTGGAAGCTATGCCAAGTGTAGTGACTTAAATGAGGCTTGGTTTAAACTGTGGAATCCACTGCGATGTGTGAAGATTCTCATTTTTGAGGAATATCTTTGCTGGCCATGGTCGAGCTGACCTTTGAGAGGGAGCTCACACACAAATTCCTGAATTATTAGAAGGATAAAGTCCTCAGGAGTGTCCATTACATGCAGCCACTTTTACAGGTAAGATTAAAAACTGTCCTCTCTGACACAATCTGAAAATTCTGAGTGAGGGAATTTTCTTTTTTGTTTGAAGGTTATAGTGTGTGATTTGTGTTTGACAAAAAAATAAATAAAAATTACAAAGCACGGGTCATTATGCATCTCAATGACATTATCAGCAGTGTTTGACACCATGTTTAATGTCCGGGATCTCTGTGAAAACTTACCCCACCAGGTCGGTTCAGTTTCTTGGTGCTATCCATTAGCCGACCCTGGAAGAAGAAAACCAAATAACTTTAATAACTCAAATAACTATTTGAGTTATTAAAGTTTTGTTTATTACTTTTATTTCCTTGTTATCATGAGATACTATTGTACATCCCAGTGTATCATGACACCGCCATAAAAGGCAAATTTGACTGTTGCAGCCTTTGTTGTGGTCTTTCAGTTTCTCCCAATTCGGGGTCGCTACAGCATATCCGAAATGGATCTGCATATTAATTTGGCACAAGTTTTATGCCAGATGCCCTTCCTGACGCAACTCCAAATTACATGGAGAGTGGGCAGGGGTGGCCTTGAACCGGGAACCTTCCGCTTTGAAAGCAATCACACTTAACCGCTTGGCCACCATGCTGCCTTGACTGTTGCACCCTTTGAAATGCAGAAAAACTCTGCGCTGGACTTTAAGCCAGTTTTTTGCTGGTTTTTGGCACAACTGCACTTGTGGACCACGCCTTATTTTCATGGCCCATTCACACTCTGATGATTGGCCCGGCATTTTCCAATGAAGAGTGAAAAGTTGGTTGATGTCGACCAGCGCCGAGGTCCGCCAGACTCCGCGGGGGCTGGGTTGACATTGGTCGGGTGGCGTTGGTGTTCATCGTGGTCCTTGAAAATTTTTCAAAATGCTTAAAATCTTCAATGTTCATGCTGGAACGCCGGAAGTTGGGCTCCACTGCCACTGCGTCACCTCCGCTAGTGCTCCATTACTGCCCCGTTCGCCTCCGACGGCCTCCGCTGGCCTCCGCTGGCCAATGTCAGACGTCATTTTGTTCCTGGAGCCCAGAGAGGGTGGACGGCCCTGAGAAGCTGCAACAGGAGTATGAGCTTGAGGTCCTTGAGGTGGCGGGTGACGAAGTCGCAGAGGTGTGTCTAGTTTGCTTGGGCTGCGTGGCGTCTCAGGTGTTGAGTCGCCGATCGGCTCTGCCGGGTTGCACTGCTGCTCCGTGGAGTGCACTGCAGATGCCCCTGCCCTCCGACAGTGAAAGTTGAACATCATGGTGGGTCGGTGGGCCGTCGTTGGCCATCGGGCTCCACCAGTGTGGTGTCGACCTGCGTTGAAGACAGGAAATTTGGACCCCTGAAGTGAGCCTTCTCCGGCGTTTCACAGAGATGTTTGAGAATCTGCTACTTCAGCCAGTGTCAGCCGCGTCATGTCATAGTGTGAATGGGCCCTTAGACCAACTAGTATTTCGACCACGAATGATAACAGGAAAAAGAAAACACGTTGGGTAAACAGAGGAGTCGGCATTAGCTATGCTTCATTGAGAAGGGAAAAAAAAATTTCAAAGAAGCAATGCTGCATTATTTTCACTTCGGTGTTGTAAGTCATTACACATCCTTCCAGCAAAATTTTAATAGCAGCAGCAGAAGAGACTAAAAGCAAACATAAGTTGAACTTTTCTCATAGACCCTACAAAAACTAACCACTGTGGCTGAATTATGACAGTTCTGCCGGTGACTTTACCCCTCGACCTGTTACCATGTAACTGTGCAGGAGATGATTCCTTGTGAACACAAAAACAGAAAGATCCCTTTCCACAGAATTCATGTCATAATGGTTGAGGAGGAAATAATTACATAGCTGACAGCTGTTGTTGCAAAGGGACTGATCATAGCCATTACTAAAATCTTTGCTCTTGTTTACACAAGGCTGCAAGTGCAAATCAGATATGAAAGGAAGCTATCAGACATTGGTTCAAAGCATAAAAGATAATGGCTCCTCGTGTGTCATTGTTTCTTCAGACCTGTCTTTTCCAATTTCCTCTGCCAACTCTGCTCCACCCAGAGAAGGAAGTGTGTGTTCTTTGTTGATTTATTTTTTTTGTTTGTTTAAAAAGATGGGTGGAGGGTATTAAGGAAAGACTCGAGCTTTGAGGCAGCACAGCCGTCATTTCACTGAATTAGGCTCAAGTGGGTGATCTGTTCACTATGGAAGTGACTCCTCATTACACAACTCTGTCCGGTACAGACACTGTGCTCAATGGGTTTGACTCCACAGGACTTAGTTTCAGTCTGAAGGTCATTCTGATCGTACCAAACCAAGCACCTTTCAACCCAAACTGATTGGCTTTTCAACCACCCTAGCGCAGTGTAGTCAAAGGGACATTTTTTTCTCTTAGCACTCCTATGCTAATTACTGTGAAATGACTTATATTAACAAATGGGCAGCGGATTGTAAAAATGAGGATAATAGCTGTGCTCCACTCAGCCATTTCCAAAATCTAATGGGAAAATAAATTAATAATCAGAAATGGAGCAACTGAAATTGATTCAATAGCTTGCAAGGTGGGTTGTGAAATAGAATTCACACATCATTAGTACCTGATGTGACCACCGCAGCATGGAACAGATTGTTGAGTTTAGCTTTTGGAATGTTGGCCCACTCTTCTGCTGTATCTAGTTGAGGACATGTGGTACTAGTGTCAGATAAACACAGTGTCAAATGTACTGATCCACATCATCCCAAAGAGGCTCAGTGGGTGATAAGTCCCAGTATATGGACAACCTAAGAACTGGGGTATTTTCACCTGGCAGGCCTCACATTTCCGTGTACTTGCTACAGTTTAATTACCTGGAGAAGTAACCTGTGTTGGACTGCCATCCCATCCAGGAGGAGTTGTACATTCTCATCCGCTTCACGCTATGCAATGTGAATATAACTACGGGCAATAATGGGCTTCAGAACCTATACAGGATCCAGTGATTCCAAGCTTGAGGTGCTCCTGCTGTTGACTCAGAATGAAACAATCTGTGTTTGCTTCTGGATGAAACCTAAATTTGTTTTGTGGTGTGTGTTTGAAAACAGAAAATAGGGGTGGATGGTCTAAACGGTAGACGATATAAACGATATAAATTTGTCCAGCAGTAGGGATTTTGATTATATCAGCCAACTGCGGTAGCTGATGGTGTAACGGCTCATAGTTGATCTGTGATCCGTATGGACCACCCCCCACAGTTCAGCACAAATGTGAACTGCGGATTAATTGCAAAGTTTACATAATAGTGTGATTTTGTGTCATGATGACTTGTTTTTAAAGTGATAACTGCATTAATTTCAATGCAGTTGTGGTGAAATCAGTGCAAGTGGAGGAACTGCAGCTGTGCGTACACGTGAAGTCGTGAACGCAGCCTGTTAAAAACAGCCTCATGCTGCGCAAGAGACAGCGTGCTGCAGGCTCAGTGCACTTCTGAGTCCAAACAGGGAAAGAATATCTCACAAACATCAAGAGTGGAGGATGAAGTGTCCGTTGCCTCTTCCCTGTGCAATCGTGAGCTCACTGATTTGAGCGACGCACTCAAACTGCAAGTGTTCGCGAGATGCCTGAAAGTCCAAAGCTCCGGAAAATAACGAGTAGGAGCACTCATCTGAAGTGATGAGTTTGTTTTGATTTTTTTTTTTTTTGTTTTATGTTATGGAGAAAGAAATCTCCTGTTACACTGCTTGGAAGTTACTTGAAAGGTTTTGTATTTTTTTTCTACAATTGCATTTTTACACAATAAATGTTCTTAAAATGGCATTCTGTACTATTTGAAATTTCTTAACAGTTAAGAATACAACTTCCTTGTGCAATGCATTTGCTATGGGAGTATGTTACCCATTCAGAAACAGTTATATTGAAATTTATGTGCCGAAGAATATATCGCAATATATACCTTTACCCTTCTATGCGTCAAATTACACCACAATATAAATTTTAGGTCATGCCGTCCAGCCCTAACAGAAAGCACACCTCACTTTTTTGCATGTTTTTGACAAATATATCCTTTTTTCAGAAAAAAAAATCCCAAACAAACTTGGTTTTACCAACCAGATCCAAGAACCACCTCAGGTTAATGGACAATTTCACTTTATTACAGCCTTACGCAGATTAAAATATTGTAAGCAATCAAGGCTCTGCGTGCTCTACTCACCTTTGAAAATTGCATTCTATGCAAGAAATCTCTTTTCCACAAGTTGCTAAAAAAAGGGTATCAGTGGTGCACCTGCAG